>APFE031194900.1:75909-147239 GCA_000404065.3 Pinus taeda | reverse complement strand
TGATGTTTCTTTATCATTTTCTTCCTCCTCTCATACTTTATGTAAAATAAATTCTTTCTTCTCAGCACACACTTATGACCTTTAGTGCATTTACTATCACAATTGTAACAAAGCCCTTTTTCTTTGTTTTCTTCCAATTGTTGTGGTGTAACCCTTGTAGGTTGTGGAAGACTAGGAGAAACAACACTTCCATCTTTATAGTTGTGAGGAGTAAAATTCCTTGTTGCCATAATTTTGCCTTCACTTTGTAACAAAGCCCCTTTTCTCTTTTTTCTTCCAATTGTTGTGGTGTTTTTCTAAAGAAGGTGTTGCTCTTTGTATTCTCATAATGTGTTGTAATTTCCTCTATGAAAATTGACCATGTAACAAGTTGTTTACGAGAAAAAATCCCTTTATACCATAAAAATTGATCTTGTTCTAAATATGAAGATGCAATACATACCTTTTGTAATAGTGGTACACCATGTAGATCAAAATATTTCTCCATCTGCAGCATCCAATTTACCGGATCCTTGCCATCAAAATTCCTCATCTCGCTTTTTCCTGATTTTAGGAGTTCAATCTTGAAACGACTATAACTTTGTCCTTGTGGATCTTTAAGTTCTAAAATTGCGACCTGAAGTAGCCCTCTGTGTCATGTTTCCAATGCCACCAATCTGATTGAATTTAGATTCTCCAAGAAATAGTTATGCACAATCTCCCAAGATGACCTGATCATATACCCTTTCGGAAGAGAGAACTTGTATGAAGTGCCATGTGTCACTGTTTTGACCTTAGGATCTGATAAATATACACAAGAAACTACAGTCCATCCTCTTTCGATAACTTCTTATGAATTTTCAATATGATGCTCAAAACAAAAGTTATGACTATTTTCCCCAGGTCACTTGTTTGGAATGTAATTCGGGAGTCTGCAAAAAGGCAAACTTCCTAAGATCATATCTCTGCAAATATAGCACAAAAAGCTCTGAAATTCGGACCTGAGGTTCAGAAATATTTTAACCCAAATGGATTTTTTTTAGCGTCTGAAACATCACAAAAAAAAAAAAAAAAAATTATAGCGAAACTTCCACAATGACCTGTTTAGAGCAGCGAAACCCTAGAATCTAAGCTCTAATACCAAATGTTATGAAACCAGCTCACAAAAAGATAGACAAGATAGATGAACGCCTTAGAAATCAGCCTCTTCAAGGGGGAAACCTCCTTTACATTACACAAATGAACAATTCTTGTATTATACAAATGATAAGACCTCCTTTCTATATATAGGAGTCTAAGGGGTCATAATATAAGTAGAGTCGACATAACAATAATAATGTAAGGGCACAATAATAACAATAGTGGGTCTCTATGGGGCACAATAATAACAATATGGGGACTACATGGGTACAACAATATAATAAGGGGGTTGTACTAATAACAATAAGGGGTTACACTAATAGTATGGGCGCCTAACACAGAATGCACTAAGAAATCTTGTATCCCTGTCTGAAATGATGCTCCTTGGTATCCCAAAATTTACCTAGACCTATCCAAAGAACAATTTTGTTGCTTCTTGCTCGTTGATGGTCTTTTTACAGGGTATAAGAATACACATCTTGCTGAACCTGTCAACTACCACGAACAAGTAGTCATGTCCCTTCCTGGTTGTCGGTAAACCTCCCACAAAGTCCATGGAAATGCTTTCCCAAGAGCGAGTAGGTACAGGTAAGGGATGATACAGACCCTGATTCCTATTGCTAGCCTTGTTGGTACAACAAAGCATACATCCTCTAATGAACCTAGCTACTTGTTCTCTCGAGAAATGAAACGAATCGAATCGAAGTGGTGAATCATATAATAAGAATATGAAAAAATATCGCTCCTGCAACAATGAAGTGGAAGTGGTGGCATCTGGGGCCAATATAGATACCTCTGCAAGTTATCCACAGTCTTCCCTACACCAAAGTGCCCTACAATCTTGGAGGTGTGAGCCTCTCTAATCAGCTACAAGCGCTCACCTTTAGGAACACGTAGTTTATCCAACCTGTACAATAACCCATCTTAGAGATGGTAGTCAATGGTGTTGTCTCCATCGTGAACATGACTCTGACTCTGCAACTGTTGATACACCTCCTTGAATTCCTCATCTTCTAAATATGCTTCTCTGTATGCATCATGGGTGAATGACTCCATGTGCATAAGAGTCTCCAAAGCTATAATATTTGATGTGGGTGGCCATGAAAGCATATCGGCCAAATTGTTTGTGCTTCCCTTCTTATACTTGATCACCAAATGAAACTGCTATAAAAACACCATCCACTTGTAATGATTGGTTTGTTGTAGGTTATTCTGGGCTTGTAGGTATTGTAACGGCTAGTGATCCGTTTGGATTATTGTCTCCTATCCCATCAGATAATACTTCCACTTCTTCACAACTTTCAACATGGCATAGAGCTCCTTATCGTAGGTAGGGTAGTTAAAAAATACCCCATGAAATACTTTAGAATACTGGTCTTCCACGTACCCAATGGGATAAAACTATGACTTAATGAGGGTATTGAAATCCTCCCACTTAGTCACTGGAGGTTATCTCTCCAACCTCATAGTTTCCATGTGGCTCTCCCACCAAGTCAATGCATGGCCCTCTAATTTCAGTTGCGTGAATGAGATCTTCGTCCTTCCTCGATCTGATGGACACTGAAATAAACTTCTAGTTGTTGTAACTAGTGGCTCACCTTCAAAGTGTCGATCTCACCATGGTATACCTTGATATCAACTTTTTCTTCCACTTTAAACATGGATTAGTTCACGACACTCGAATTGGGTTGATCTTTTTCGAGTTCTTTCTTCGTTTGGCCATCTACATCTTCATGATCTCCCGATCCTGCTTCTGATTTATCCTTTGCATTCGAACCCCTTTCTTCTCAAAATATCCCCAGCTTATTTCTTAGGAATGCCATGAGGATGTTGATATTACGGTTTATATTTGTGACTTGTTCTTCGAGCCATGAAAACCCCACCTCTACAAGATCACAAGGTTCATTTTCAGATTCACCGCCCATGATTAGGGTTTTACGATTTTCAACCTCATCGATCTAGATCCTTTCAATCTCCACAAAATGCCCAAAGAAACTTGGCTCCGATAAAAATGATTTGTAAATTGTCATGGATATTCCACTAGACAGTTCATCACAACATATATGATAATATTATATAAAAAATATGAGATTCTAATTTATTACAGTTTTATTTAATTTCTATATCTGTAGATTTTACAGTGATTAGTGCATGCATGCAAATATAAATTATGCATAAAACTAGAGAACAAATAAATAAACTTAAACACACATAAGACAAAATATATTCTCTCTAGGAAACCCTTTCAGGAGAAAACCTAGCTGGGAGGTGAGGCCCCTTCACTCTCTTTCTCTGTACGGAAATATGGCTGCAGATACAAAGAAGTAATGTTTGTGGCCCGTGGGCTACCACAGTGCACAAATCATCTCTGTGTGCTCCACCTCCTATCTCTGCTGACTATCTTTTCTCAGCTATGGAATAAAATGCTCTCGAAAGAAAGGAATGCCTCTTCCTCCTAGTGGCCCAGTTATAACACAACCCGATAGCCTACTAGTGGTTACGTTTGACTACATCAACTCTTAACTAGAGTTACAAAATAAACTCTTCTAGAGACTTTTACATAACAAACATGTGTCTGGCCCCTTTTCCATGAATAATGGGGGCTGACGCGGCACCGTCCCAAACTATAGGTGTGAAAACAGGAAGGTCGACTTCTGAGTGGCATAAATTTTGCATACGGACTCTGATTGACGTGATTTTTGCGTCGTTGGAAAGTTTTGTGTGTGTAGAATAGCGTAAAGGATTTTTTCACTTATGAAAAAATGTTTTCCCCGAAAACAAATCGTTTGATGCCTCAAAACGCTCCCGGAAGGTTTTAGACCTCGTTTTGCCACACTGGGTGCCACTAGTAAAAATGGTCCCGTGACCTGATTCCTCCACCTTTTCTACTCCAACTGCATCGAGATGGATGACAAACAATATAATGATCCAATTCGAATCACCAAGTGAGGATTCCATTCTCCAACATCCATCCAAACTGCCTTGGTTTTTGCGAGAGTTTCCAATTCCATAATTTTCTATGCCACCAAATTCTATAATACAAAGAGGTGGAGAATAAAGAAGCATAAGATTCTCTAGTTGTGAGTTTCCAATTCCATGATTTTCTATGCCACCAAATGTTATAATACGAAGAGGTAGAGAATGAAGAGGCATAAGCTTATGTAGTTGTAACTTGTCTGGTGACAGTATTCCAGCTCGAAACAAGAGAATCCTCCACCTCACTAAGGAAAATGCCATTGAAGTAAAGACCTATGATAAAATTGTCCCATTCCAAAGGAAAGAGGCCTAGATCACTAGCATTCAACCAATAACCAATTGTATGACTATTGTGCATAGGATTTTTAATGTGCCTCAACATAAAAAATCATTTTAAGTCAAGTGAATTGATAAACTCTATTGAAATAAGGTAATAATCAATAATTCCAATGAAAGGATACTGTCGAATAATAATCTAATTCCCATTCCCAACCTTCCAAGCAATCCAAGAGAAGAGACCAAAGGAGTCCATGAGACGTTTCCATATTATTGTGCCTTTTTAGAAAGCATTTGGATTGAATTGTCTAAGCTAGTCAGTGGCAATTACGTTCCTCAAATACTTAGCCTTAATAACTTGTTTCTAAGGACTTGAAGCCATTTAAATCTCTCCATAAATTTATCATACTCTTGGACGAAATCCATTTTCACAATCAAGACTTCTAATTTTTTAATTTTATAGAGTGGAGAGTTTCGAGAGCCACTCCAATGGCATCGCGTATTATCCTATTTGAAAGGAAGCCAATGTGTTCTAATGAAATCATCTTTGCAAGTAAACAACAAGAACTTGAAGACTAAAATGAAATTATTTACGAAGTGATTTCAATGTGAGCTTAAATTTATAATATAAATTTCAACTTTAAATTTTATATTGATAATTGTAAGTATCCGTATTTGACATTTTTGTGTAAAAGTATTTAAAAAGGATATTAGTTAGGTTTTTAATTCCCCAGCACTATAAATTATAAATATTATTCTTAACTATTTTTAAAAACTCTTTAGTTTAATCCATGTGCTTTCGTTCGGGAAATTATAATATATATATATATATATATATATATATATATATATTTAATTCTTTATAAACTAATTTTCTAATGAAAACGAATGAGACACACAATTATAAGGTCAAGCTAAGAAGCACGTCTTCATCAAGTTTCTCCAACTTGCATTTAATTGGAGCATATCTACATTATTGAGCTGAAGAGGGTAGAGAGTATTGTTATTAATTTTGAAATAAAGGTAGAAGATTTAGTTTTATCTAGATATAGTAAAATTTTGCATCTTTATCATAATTTTTTAATCTAATTGTTTTTCAACGTGGAATAAAAAGGATTTTCTTTTTGTATTGTGGAAGGTATAGTACACAAATCACCTTGTCGTTTTCTACGATACCTCCTCCCGCTGCGACGTATCTCTACTTCGGGTTGTTTGTGCTGCATGCCATCCTCTTCATCGACACATCCTATATCCCTGCTAAATAGCCTCCCTCCTTCTTATATCGGGCTTCCCATTTGGATTCAGTTTACTCTTTTTTTTCCCTACACCTTGGAGCAGGGTCTTCTTTCGTCACCTGTCCCCTACGACGTCCATCTTTTGCGGGGCTTTCGGTATCCTTTCCTCTTCCCTGGTCTTTTCGCGTTCCTGGTTCGGTTTCATTGTTGGCGGTGGATGGTCTCTTCTTCCTCGGCGCGCTGTTCTGGGTATGCAGGTCAGGTTCCTGGCAAACTTTCGCCATTTGTTTTAATCATGAATTTCTCTACTAGTCGAGTTATCCTCTGATAGAGTACTCGTTTTCATCATAGTTTTGCATAATATTTGCTTTCTATGGTTTTTTATGTGCTGATAACACGACAAGTTTTGGCTTCATATATTGAGAAATTCATGCTTAGTTGAGTTTTGTTTTCTTCATCTGATCAAATGGTATATTATGACTCCTCTCGGTCTCTCTCTTCTGGTTATATGATCTCTTGGTAGCTCGGTCATATCCTGGTGGCTTTTAGATTCCTGAACATCTTGGTTATCTTCTATATGGGCATCCTTTTTGCATACATTGCCTGGCGGTGCATGGTATGTACGTGGATATTTTTAATGATATAAATCCTTCTTGGTAGGTTGGTGATAGGTTTCAGGTCACTCTCTTCCCTGTTTTGTTCTCAACTGGTCTTGAGGTGCTGGCAAAAAATGTGGTTTTCTCTTCTCAGCAAGATAAAATCGCTTATCTACATCTATAGCCCCTGTTCTGATATTCATGTTAGAATAGGAAATTGGTGGTGTATTTTTCATATCTACTGTTGATGTATAGACTGTCAATCCCAGCCTTTTGAATAGCCTCTTTCCAGGTTTTGGAAAATTTCTCCCCATATCCCTGGTTTTTCCGTCGGATCTTCCTATCCTTTTCGGTATCCTCTTCCAGATATTTTCATTTTGAATTTTTCCGGCGATCATCTTCATTTACTTCTCTGGGTTTTTTCTGGCCTATCGGGTACAAAATCATCGTCACCTTTGATACGCTCTTCCTTTTCCTTCACTGAAGTCAATATGAGGGCTGCCTCTTTTTCTCTAAAAATGACTTCTCACATAATGTGATCGACCAAATTGGGATTCGGATCCAGTACTCCCCTGTCCTTGGGATCATCTTATCTTGAGGTTTATAGTATTTTTTCTAAATGGTTCTTTATTCCCCTTATCCAGTCATATCTTTGTCTCTGACGGTTTCTCGAGATAGGCTCCCATCTTGGTTCCTTTTCTTTTTCTCTCGTCAGTCGACATCTTCCATCCAGGCATTTTGTGTCTGACAGGATTTTCTGTGGGATCCGCCCAATTCTTGATCCATGATCTAGTCTCTTCCAGATCTTGCGGAATCTTTCTTCATTAATTATGACGGATGGTTCTCATTCTTCTTCCACCCAGGCTCTTATAAATGCCACTATTGAGGCTGAAAATGCACGTGAAAATTCAACCAGTTGGCATGCCACGGTGGAAGACATGCTTCTAAACCCGGCTCACCAAGTCAATCCAAATTTGTCCTATGAGGACCTGGACCCAGCCCACCCACAGCATGGGAGGTAGCACTCAAATATAGGAGGTTCTTCTGATCAAGCAAAGCTCTTTAATAAGTATAGGCATCCTATTAAAACTGGCCCTCTGCCAAAGGCTATCACCGTTAACAATGTTGTTCTATCTGAACGAATTGATAGTTTGCAAAAGTTGGCCTTGATCGGGAAGTGGCATTTCCCGCAAATGGAGGAGGATGATATGAGGAAATGGTTGGCGGAAAATTGGCATCCTCTGATTGGTTATATCCCAGTCATCTCGCGCCTAATGAAGGACTGGTTCTCCTTTCATTTTCTAAAAGCTTCAGATTTGGAGATTATTCTAAATGAGCCTTGGGTATTTGGTAGAAGTTTTCTTTCTCTTTCCAGATGGTATCTGGGTTTTGATCCTCTTAAGAATACCCCATCAAACTGTATGATCTGGGTAAAGCTTCCAAAATTACCTCTGGAACTATGGTCGACTGAAACTCTTTCAGAGATTGGGAACTCTATCGGGAAGTTTATTTATGTAGATCCTCGGTGCAGGGGTGAGAGGGACAAGAGGATTGCGTGGATTTTAATTGAGAAACCCTATAAAGGCGGCTACCCAGATCATATCGAGATATCCTAGGATGGTGTTAGAATCAGTCAAAGGCTTGATTTTTGGGGAATCCCCTTCTGATGCTCTCTGTGTCACAGAACGAGGCATCTCATCAAAAACTGCAGCTTTCGTATCAATCGCGGGTCAAAGAAGCAATATTTCTTCAAGGGTAGGAAATCTATCTCGGATCCGTCTTCTGATGATGTGAGTATTCTGGATAGCCAATTAAAAAATCATGATTCGGTCCTTCCTCGATCTATGGAGTCTTCCCGTGATAGATCCATCCCTCCCAATGATCCGGCTTTCGGATTTCCTATTCCAGAGCCGATTGAGGAAAATGTTGTCCCCTCTCTCCCTGCTATGAATCAAGGGGTCTTTGCGGTTGGCTCCCATAATATCCAGATCTCCTCATCTTCTCCCTCTCTGGTACAACCTCAGGTCCATCGTCCTGAAGTTCCTCCGAAAGGCAAGGAACCTATGCTCTCACCTACCCCTTTTAATTCTCCTTCGGACTTGCCTATAAATAAACCCGACAGCGATATTGATCTCTTCTTACAAAGAAATCCTTTGGAGCTCAAGCCATTAACTATTCACAGACCATCTTTTCCTGCCTATCCATCCATCAGCCCAAATTCCGCAAATAATATCACTGTCAAGAAGAAACATAAGTGGGGTAGTCGTCATTTCATAGGCAGATCAATTGTCTCTAATTTTGGTATCACAAATTTATCCCTCGTTGAAGTTCCAATATTGGACTCAGCTGACTCACAGCCTCTTAGAGCATGCATGGCTGGTGAGTCTTCAAAATGTCTTTTCTGATATCAATGAATATTAGGGGACTGGGCGCTCCCCCTAAATTCTTAGCGCTTAAAAAAAAAAATCAACGGCTCGGCCCAAAATTATTTTTATTCAGGAAAGCATGCACTCTAGCAGGGCATCACTTGTGTTTTTTAGAAGGATGTTTCCAATGTGGTTTATGGTTGCCACTGAGGCGAATGGTCTATCTGGAGGTTTAGCTATCTTGTGGGATCCTGTTTGGATAAAAGCAAAGGCCTTTAAATGTTGTGCTGGGATCTTAATTTCGGCCTCTATCAGAGGTCATGTATTTATGCTTAACTTTCTAAATGTATATGCTCCTTGTAGGAACAGGCTTCCTTTTTGGGAAAGGTTGTTTTCTTCGGAGATTCTTGACATAGAATCTTTGCTGATAGCGGGGGATTTAAATGTGACTCTCAGCCCTGATGAGTGTTGGGGTAACTGTAGGAAAAAAGATAATTTGGCTGACAGACTCAGAATGGAATTTTTAAGCAGGAATCTAGTGGATCTCATGCCGGACAGAATGATGCCAACGTGGGATAATGGTAGGTTTGGACAAGACTACATTGCAAAAAGGATCGACCGCTTTATTATTAATGCCAGCATCATTGCAAAATGGGGCATGTCATTTTCTCTTATTGCAAATGATTTTACTTCCGATCATAGGCCTATTCTTCTCGAATGGAGGGATATGGATTATAGGAAGGAGTATTCCTTCAAATTCAACAGGATCTACTTAGACGACAATTATTTCATTGAAGCTATTTCTAGGAAATGGATGGAATTGCAAGCATCTGCCACGGCCCTTTTTACTACCTTCTGCGAAAAGATCCAGTGTCTGAGAGTGATTGCAAAAGTCTGGCAGATCCGGAAAACAAAGCAGGATAAATGGGAGCTAATTAACATCCAAAAGGAATTGGATTCCTTCATCTCTTCATCTTCCCCTGACTGCTTGTCCTTTTAGAAAAAGAACCATATCAGGGAACTGGAAAAAAGGAAGCAAATTTTGCTGCTCAAGGAAGAGGCCTCTTGGAGGCTAAAAAGTAGAGCGCTCTGGCTAAAGGAGGGGGATCGAAACACGAAGCTTTTTCACAATTTTGCAAATGCTAGAAGAAGGAAAAATTCTATATGGAAGATCAAAGATGGCAAGGGAGGATTCTTTTATTCTCAGAATGATATTGCTGATGAAGCATCAAGGTTCTTTCAAAACCAATATAAAAGGAATCAAAGCAACATTAATGATATGTTGTGCGCGGCGGATCTCATGCCTGAAATGTTTGATGAGTCTGCATATGAAAATTTTATTAAACCGGTCTCGGAAGAAGAGCTCCTTGCTGCCATAAAGTCATTCAAAAAGGACAAGAGTCCTGGGCCAGATGGTTGGCCTATCGAATTCTTCCTGCATTTCTATGACATGTTTAAAATGGACTTGCTGAGAATGGTGGAAGCTTCTCGTATGTCTGGAAATATTCACAGTGCTTTATCTTCCACATTTATTGCTCTTATCCCAAAAAAACATAGATCCAATTCCTTTCAGGACTACAGACCAATTGCACTATGCAATACTCTGTTTAAAATCATATCAAAAATTATAGCGGAGAGGATGAAGCCTGTTCTCAACCTTTTCATCACTAGGGACCAGCACGCGTTTTTAAAAGACTGGAATATTTGGGATGTTGTCGCTATGACACAAGAATGCCTTTTTTCTATGTTGTCAAACAACATCGAGGCGGCTATTCTTAAGATTGATTTGAAAAAAGCCTATGATTGTGTTGACTGGGGCTTTCTCAGAATCCTGCTAGCAAAAATTGGCTTAAGAACTAAAGGTATTGAGTGGATAATGGCGTGCGTAGAAAACGTAAATTATTTTGTCATTATAAATGGAATTCCGTCATCTTTTTTTACAACCGAGAGGGGACTCCGTCAGGGCTGTCCTCTCTCCCAATTTCTTTTTATTCTGGTTATGAACTCTCTCAGCTTGTAGATCAACAAGGCAGTATCAGAGCGAAGATGCAGGCCGGTCAAAATATACAAGGATACTTTCTTATCCCACAATCTTTTTTTCGACGATATTCTTATTTTTTCCATGCTTTGCAAAGCTTCCTGGTTATGTCTAAATAGCATCTTACAGAAATTTCAGTCAGCATCTGGAATCATCATTAACAAGGAAAAATCTAAGTTGTATCATAACGAAACAAATATGGAGCTTGTTTTATGGATTGCAGCAATGATCGGCATCAGCCAGGCTTCGATCGAAAATGGCATAAAATACCTGGGTTTCAACTTGAAGGCAAAAGGGAACAAAAAATGGGACTGGCAATGGCTTGTTGATCGCTTCCACAAAAGGATTTCCAAATGGGAATCGAGACTCCTTTCTCTAGCAGGCAGATTTATTTTGGTTCAGACTGTTTTATCTCAGCTAGCGGTCTACTGGGCCCATCTCTATCTTCTTCCTGCTTCTATTATTAAAAAAATGTGCTCTTTAGCTGCAAACTTTTTATGGGGAGGGAAATCCTATTAGTCTAAGATTCATTTGGTAAAGATGGATGCTATTTCTAGATCGAGAAAGGCTGGAGGCTGGGATCTTTTGCACATGAGGTCTTTTGGAAAAGCTCTCCTTTGTAAATCTCTTCATAGAGGTATCTTTGGTGAGGGCCCGTGGAGCAAGTTTATAAACAGGAAATACTTAAAAGGCAAAAGTATGGAGTATTGGTATAGAAGGAAATCCTTGGAGATAAAAAGGGGGTCTGCCATCTGGCAAAGCTTCAGGAAAACTCAGTCTTTCTTTATGGAAAATTTGCGCTGGAAGATATTCTCGAGTACAAGCATCCTCATTGGTTTTGATTCCATTATGAACAGTTTGGTTTCTCCTATCTCTCTTTCTCTGGTTTCTTTTCTCCACTCAAAAGGCATATTCATGTGGGATAAGTTGATAAAATCTTGGTCTTTCGCCTCCCCTGTCTGGAAGGATGAAGCGGACCTTCATTTGCCTCCTTCCATTTGTCCTCTCTGGAGATCTGTTCTTCAAGCAATGAAGGGATTGGCGATTCGTCGTACAGGTTCAAAGGATGTTCTGGCGTGGGCTCTTCCCCGTTCTCCTTTACCCATCCACATAAAGGATCTTTATGCAACTTTATCCATGGGGGCATCAATCTCCACTCAATTTATCTTTCCTCCCCCTTTATGGAAAGTCTCCTTCCCGCTAAAAATGATCCTTTTTTCGTGGTTAGTTTACTGGAACAGGAATCTCACATGGGAGGTGCTTCAAAGAAAAGGGTGGCAGGGTCCGGGTCACTATGCCATGTGTCTGAATGCTGCTGAGACAAACTTACATATGATTTTTCAATGCCCTCATCTCTTCTTATCTGATATGATCTCTCCATATCTTTTGGTTTTCCTTACCACTTTTTTTCTTCTATACAGGATGGTTTCAAATGGTGGAGTGAACAGATCGCATCTTGGCGTTCTTTGTTTGTTCTGGTCTGTTGGTTCCTGTGGAAATGGAGGAATGGATCAATCTTCCAAAATTCTAGGAGGCCTTTGTCATCTTTTTTGCTTCGTATCAAGGCCAATCATGACCTCTCGGGCTGAACGGACCTGGCGTCTTTTTCATATGTCTTTTCAGATGTTTTGATTATCTGTTTTTATGGACAGTTTCTTGTGGAGATCATGTTTATTTTCCTCTAAATTTTTCCAGTTTTATTATGGAACTGTGTCATGCATAGATCGATCCATCTGTTTTGATATTGAGCAGTTAGGCTCCTATATTTGGATCATCAGGCTTAATGTGGCTCTTTTGGTTTATCGCACTATCTGGACCTTTCTATGTAACACAGTCCTTTATATTATCTTAATATAAGAAATTATGGTTTTTTCTTCTAAAAAAATTACACCGTCAATTGAATTTTATTATTTTTTAATATATTTATTTGAAATTTGATTAATTTAATTTTTATTTTACAATGACTACAGGTTTATTATTAGTTGTACCATCAAATTTTTAATTATAAATATTGTACCGTCCCATCACTGACTATTTCTACACTACTCTGCTATGCAGCCACGAGAATATACAAAGGCTAGCTCTGCTCTGCTCTGATTTATTTATTAAAGCAGGGCTGGCCATTTAATAATATTACGTGATTAAATTAAGTGTGATGATATAATTCATATTATTAATTATTAATTTTTTTTAAATTATAATTTTTTTTAAGGTTAAATAATTTAGTTATAAAACATTATTAGGATTAGAATGGGTTGAAATGTTAAATAATTTTAATAAAAAGAATTATTTAATATTATGATTTTTTTTAACAATTCTAGTAATTGGAGTTATGTTTAGAGGGAAGAAATCAATTACATGATGAGCATTAATGTTTTGATGATTATTGTTTAATTTAGCTATATTTAAACTAGGTGGCAGGTCGGTATTGGCTACCATGTAATTGTTTGAATTGTCATTTTGAAAAATATTTAAATTGTTTGATTTTAGACTTTTATGATCCATAGAATGTCTTTCTCATTAATCCCATTATTGTTTTTTGGTAGACGTTACCATCTAATGCAGTTCATCCTTAGGACAAAGTTTGTCCCGAGCATGAACCACATTAGATAGTTCAAATTGGGTGAAATATTTTTTTTATAACATTATTTTTGTCATTTAAATTGTCATTTCGAAAAATATTTAAATTATTTGTGGTGAACCCTCGAATTGCACCAAGAGTCTTGCAACTCCCAGAGGCTCCTCAACTCTATTTATCAACCCGGGGTTCTTACAAACTTCAAGGTGACAGTGCTATATACACACTAGATGGAATTCTACTCATGCCACCCTCAACTAACTCATTTGATCATCAGGGCTCCAAGACCATTCTTTTACTTAACCAAAGGGGATTAACTACTGAAAGAATAATTCAAAAGCTAGTCCTAGTGAAGAGAAAGTAAATGCTTTTCAACTCTAACTTCTAAATGTTGTCAACTTGTAAATGCTATTGATTCAATTAACGAAAGAACACAAGAATTATGCTACCTGCAGAAAGGAAACTACCCTAATTGAAATCAACCATCTAGATATCAAATTCACTCGAAAACATAAGATTATCCTACAAATTTGAAACTCAAGAATTCATGCATCATTTATCTAATTCACACTTGCAGATTAAGTAATGTCCTAATTTCCAAATCTCTAATGAAGAAACCAATGCTATTTTATCTTGCAGTAAAGGAAAAGGAATGGAGGGAACGGCCTAGGTGGTACCTATGATCATGGAGTCCAAGATGGGGGGTCAACCTACTCCTAAACTAAGCTACACTCACATTACAAGTCAAACCAAGGGAAAAACAAACTGCTACAAGTGTGCTACAGGAAGTTACTACAGGAAGTCCTGAAATGCTACACAAAGTTTTCCGAGAGGGTTTGGTGGGTAAGGATGATGGGATAAAGTGATGGAAATCCTAATGAGTTCCTTAGCTTGTTTATTTATACAAAAGGGTGGCTAACAACAACTCCCTAGAAAATAGAGATGTTTGTCTCCCAAACTCGAGAAAGAAAGGTGGATCTAGATCTTCCTTGAACTGCACTAGCTTCGCTGCCAATGACCTTGAGTTGATGAGAGATAAAGTGGTGATATTTGACTGATTAGAGGAGTTAAGGAGGTGGAAAAACTCCTAAAATCTCTCCTTCTTGTCTACTCGGAGCTCCTGCATTCAAAGTATCTCAAAATTCCTCCAATTCCTACATTTAAGACATATTAGGCCACATGACATAGCAACACATCTTTTACCCCTCACACTAAGCATAACATAACAAAGTTTGTAAATAAATGTGAGAAAGAGATAATTTTAAAGTTGGAGGATGGCATTGCCACCCTTATGATATACCTACTGATGAGCATCGTCATCATCCCCTACTAAAACTGTTGCTCATCCTCTGAGCAACTCAGTCATCTATGTACATGTATTTCATGGCCCCAATAGCCTCTCTGACATCCCACGGTTATGTAGATGGTGTGCCTTCTTGAGGATAGAAGCTTGCATCCTTCTCTATGTCTATCCATTGCTTCCTTTCCTCTTCTTCATTCCTTCCTTCCTGTAGACCCAACAATCAAGGTGGAATGAGCTTGAGTCTAATCCAATTGGCTTTTAATCTTTCCATGACCCTTTTTTACATGGGCGTCCTTTCCAATGCATTCCTCAACCTTCTAGGAGAGTGATACTCCCTGATCTAGAGACTGTGGGGCAAGGAATTCCATATTCTTTGGCATGCGTGTTGGCTCTCTGTCTGTAACAGACTGAGTGTGTCCTCAAAATGTGAGATGGCCTTCTCTTGGGTTGCAAGATATCTAGGTGTTGGCTTAGCATCATTGGAGATGATGCTGTGATTACTAATTACAACCATTGGACTTATCTGCTCTGCCCTGATATAGAGAGATTCTTTTTCTTGCTTTGTCATTACCTTCTTTACATCCTTAGCTTTGGTCTCCTCATGAATCATCCAAGATGCAAGGGCCATCAGTTGTAGGTCTCCCAACTTTGCATTTGGAACCAAAACATTCATATCAGTTAAGGTGAGGTTATGCATGTAGAACACAACCAATTTGGCTATGTATTCCATGCTACTTTGGTCACACAACTCAATGAATTATTCGTAGTCCTGGAATGGCATGGATCCATGTTGTGCTAAGGTCTTGATCTGGAACTGCATCCACTGCTCTTTGAGAAAGAGTGCATAAGACTTGGATGGATGTTTTCACTATAGTGCCTCCATGGAGGGGCTTGCCATTGTGGCCAGTTGGGTTTCCTCCTCTTGCAATGTCTTCCTCAACCATCTATTTTCTGCCTACACCTGTCCCCTCATTGTGTACTCTTTTTCTCCCTTAGCTTACTTAAATCCTTGCCCATTTCAAGGACATTCTCTTCCATGAGACCCACATCTTCCACCTTCTTGGATTTAGCAATCTGCATCCATCTATGGGTTCTTCCTCTTTCTGCTTCAAGTTCAAAGAAAAGTGGGATTGCAAATTTTTGTGTGATAACTCTCCCACCTTCAATGAATCTATAATAGGAGCTCAAACTAGGCTATGGACTAGGCTCTTGTACCTCTCGGAAGTCCTTCTCAAATGTTCTTCGAGAAGCTGCCCCCTCCTAGAACTGTTGTATTTCCTTTTACCTTCCTGTTTCCCATTCTATTCTTCATGTAGCTCCTTTTGTTCTTCCTCTATCACATTATGTTTTGCCTATATCATGCTTCCCTTTTCCTTTTTGTTGGAGTGTGGTAGGTGTCTTTGATTGTTTAGATTAGGTTGAACTAATGGTGGGCCTCCTTACATATGTTATGGGAGTCTTCGATATGGTTTATGGAAAGGTGACCTCCTCAACTTTCCTTTAAGTGGGCCCTACATCTTCTCTATTACTTGGGGATTCTTCAATTGTGATAGGGACCTTTGTGGGGGTTTGAGGCCTTCCTTGCTTAATCCTTGTGCTTTTCCTGGTTTTAAAGTAGAGGGGAGTTTCCCTTTGACTTTTCTTTTTGGGTTTGACTGATGTTCTCAAGGTAGCTAACATTGGCAGCTACCTCTTTTTCAGTGGGTCTTGGAGACCAGTTGTTTTTTTCCAAGTTGTGTTATAGGCCCAATGAAATCTGTGCCCCACTTGTAAAATAGCTACAAATACACCTGAGGTTGTAGGGGAATTTCATCATTGGGTGTAGTTTCCCCATCCCCTGGCACTAATCACATATGTTGGTATATCTTCTTGCATCTTAGTGGAGAGCACGCTAGCAGTAGCCAACTTGTAGAGCTTTGAAAGTGGCATGATCATGTATTAGACGCAATCAAGACCACAAATCAAGCGCAACATATCACAAAATACCAAAAGCACAAGACTAGACACAAACACCATGACCCAATCCACATGGGTTCCCAGTGCTTCCAAAGGAGAGCTCAACCCGAGCCTTCTTCAAGATTTCATGGAAACCTCTTTCCCATGCAATCCCTTGCATCATACTACCATCAACGCACAACTCGCAGTGCATAAATAAACATAACAATACATTGGTTGCCTTACCTTGCTATACCAAGCACTTTTCTTGCAACTAAACACATCCCCGCCATCTCTCAAGGGACTCCAATTCCCTTTACAGATCCACCTGTAACTAGAGACTAGCTAATATACCTGTCAAATACATGTTCATGAATCTAGCACATATTCACATAATGTCAGACAAGATTAAGGCTAAAAAGAATTCATGTATGCAAAGCACTCATTTGTTTGGAATTAGGGTTTCCAAACATATCCAAAGGAATTCTTGCACAATTCCTTTCTTTTACCTTTAACTTGCTGCAATTAAGAATTCATGTATGCAAAGCACTCATTTGTTTGGAATTAGGGTTTCCAAACATATCCAAAGGAATTCTTGCACAATTCCTTTCTTTTACCTTTAACTTGCTGCAATTGAGTCTTACTATGCACTGTCACATCACCCAATTGTTAGTTATATAAACACATCAACTATTACCTTGCCATGTTAATACCATGAATGTTTCCTACAACTGTTCACACATGTTCCAAATATCAAGACAATAATATCTATCACTTTGAAATCAACCTTTACCAAGACTAACAATCATGTCATACTCAACAATGAACTCACATTCATTGGTCATAATACATAATGTTACAACTATCATCTACTTACACTCAAGTACATATCAGTTGTCTCAACACATATGAGTTAGTACAATCATCTTAAAACAAGATCATTGGAACACACACTCATATTATTCAATTCATCAAACATTCAACCAATTTGAAAACATACCATGTAAAATAAATCAACTAGATGACATAATAGACATCAAACACTCAAACACAAAATAGACGACATAACCAAACCGTCAAGCACAAAGTAGACAACATAAGCAAGTTCATACCTTAACGTATCTCAGCGGAGGAAATCTTGTCTACACAATCAATCCAGATTAGCACGATATAACTTTATAACATATCAACTCAACCACAAAAATTATCATGATATCATAATAGTCATTAGCTAACATGTCCACATCATAAGCTCATAAACATTTATCATTCATACATAATAATCACATCTACATAGTCAGTCTAGATTAGTATGACATAATAACACAACTTATTAACTCATACCTGAATTTCATAACCCTAACCATTTGCATAGACCAATCCAACTTAGTATGATACATATAACATCAGATATTAACGAATAACCCTAATCATCAAGTTACTAGCATATAACAAATAGCAACCACACGTTATATATCACGTTCATCAAGAACGTATAACCTAATCATCAGGCTAACCATCATATAACAACAAGTTAACCTATAGCATAATTATCAACAACATATAACATAATCATCAAGTCATCTAACATAATGCATACAACCACATGTTACTATCATTCATAACCATATGACACATGTGCATATCACTACACTAGTCAACTAGGATCTATCATATATGTAACCATAACATCAATAGAATGAAAGACATACACATAACCCTAATGCACATAACAATCCTTAATCTACATACTTTCATTCCCAACATACAAACATCGATGACGACGTGGTCTTGCCTTGAGGTCCAATGTTGTAACTTCACTTTAATTATCTGCATCTCCTGCTCTATCTCAACCAACATATCAGCGTCATAACAAACCAATATCATCATGATGACCTAATTGTATACAATGACTTCACAATGCATGTCTGGCCTACCATACATGCATAATCATAACCATGAAAATGAATGCATATAGACACTGGCACACATAACAATGCATATACAACCATACACTCATGACGACACCGTCAACCTTCACATGGCGACATCACTACAACCATGATCAACACTATGAAAATGCAACAAGCACATGGACTACAAGCATAAGCAACACATATGCAACCAACATGAATGCATGACCAACACACCACCCATCCAGTCCGAGGGGTGAACCATGCTCTGATACCACTCTGTAACACCCTCCTCCCACATCTACCCAAGTAACCGACCAACCGAGGTAAAAATGGGATGAGAGGCTACTATGATATGATTCAACCTCCTAGGTGACCTTAAGGAAGTGGAATTGATGGAAACACATCAAACGTACCTTCAAAATCAACAACAACACTCCCAAGAGCCATCCCAACCACACAGGTATCGTGCCCCTGGGTCCCACTGGTTTTTTAAGCTATTAAACCTCTCTATGCTCCCATGTTATGCGAATTCCATCATCTAGAGAGCTCTACATGCTCCCACAAGCCTGCATTTGCATGTCTGCATTCAAGGACTATTTCCAGCAGACCTATGCCAGAGTCGTAGGAATTTAAGACACTTTTCAAGCCTAGAATTTTGGCCACTATCCAAAACTTACTGTAACTTATGGAATCCATTAAACCCATGATAACAAGACTAATAAACCATGAACCAACTCCAGGACTAGGCCTGACCATCCCCAACTAGGACTAACATTATTTCAAACACTTTCCATCAATGCAATCTACAGGTGTAAACAACATATCTAAGCATATGGGTCTCATTTATCTGAGATTCGCCATGAACCATTGTTTCCTTATCACATTAGTTTCAGTTTCATCCATTATGCCATTGACAAGTTGTTCATTCATTTACAAGTAGAAACATGATGAGATCCATACATAGGCACTATCATACTACATAATCATAACCAATATAATAAACACAGAAATACCAAGGAAACAACAGGCATATAATCCACATATAAACCAGTACGATACTCATGAGATAAAAAGGAGAAATAACCTCATATTAGTGATGCAAAATCCAAAGCGGTATAGGAATACCACGTTCCACCTGACCATAGAATGGCTAAGCCAAATCTATCTTCAAACATCCACCCCCATGCCATTTTCCAAGCATAAATGTGGGATCTCATAAAACACATTAATCAAAACCATCAAGGGCTTTCAGAGGCTAAACCACCTTAACCCATCAAACAATGATTCCACTTGATCTGAATGGGAAAATTAGTTTTGCTGTGCTAAATTCCTCTTTAGAATATGTGAAAGTGCTTAAGGATTCATGAGCTTAATTGCAAGTTTAAACATGAGTTTTCGAATGTTTTTATGTAAATTTCATGTACAAATTAACATAAAGAAATGAATGAACATCAACATATAACATACATGAACATGACCAAAACTATATCACAACAACACATGATGAAGGAGTTCAACCCTCCTGGGATACGTCTCCTTAGCCAAGCTTCCAATGGTGTGACCCTTTATATTATGCTCAAAAGTGTGAATACATCAGTTTGCAATGCTCATATAGCTCTGAAACCTAATCCAATGGCTCCAAAATGCCCAAAAATTCCTCTCTAGCCTCTTTCTACTTCTGATTTGGTCAAAAACTGGAGAAGTTATGGCTTCCCCAAGTCTTTCTACTAATCGCACCTCAATTTCCCCAAAATCTGGCACCATCCTACAAATTCGCCTCCAGTTCCGCTAATTGAGTTCCGATTTCACCTAATTCCAGGCAAAATTATCGAACGGATTAAATTCCCTATGAGGCCTTAAATCCGAAAATTTTGGGCCACATGGGGGCCACGTGCCCAGGGCTAAGGCCAATGGCCCACCCCTCTAGCCGGGCCCCTACTCAAGCCCCATCGGCCGGGTCCCCACTTCGCCCCGCCGTGGTCCCGTGGGGTGGTACACGCCCAAGGGCTAGCCCCCGTGGATGGCCCTTTTGCCGAACGGTGCAATACATTGAATTTAAATAAATGTCGACAACCATATATATTAAGAAATAAATGTGTGGTGCATTGGCAATGGTTTGGTGCATGGAGTTTGGAGGTCGCAGGTCTGAACCCCGTCACTGCTGCTCGGAACTTAACCAAAATTTTGGTGGCCCTCAGACAGCCATGTAGTGGCCCCTGGTTGGGCCACGTGGCAACGTGTGGTTGGCCGCCAACCAACCAATCAAACTTGTCCAAATTAGCTCCAATAACATCCTGCCACCTGGAACCACACCATTCGTCGGAGGTCAAACAATCACTTGTACAGTCACCCTGCCACATAGGCATGCCCAATCAGCGCCACTTCAGTAGTATGGACTGTTGACTAGGTTGTTTGTATTTATTTTTTAAATTCCCCTATTTAGGAAAACAAACAAAACATGTTTTTGGGAGCATACAGAGTCTGTTTCGCGCAAAACGAGTTGGGTCAGATTTAGGATGACGAGCACTACACGTTCGTTCAAGTTCCGCACCAATATGAAAACTTTAAGTTTTTAGTAAATTTTTGAGCACCTGATCATTCATCACCACTAGAAGCCTTTTGGACCCTAAAATATTAATTTCAGTGGTTCAGTAGGCGAGGGTACAGTGCCTTCACCTTTCCAGTCTCGATCCATTTGGACTTGGAAGGATTTGTTCCTTTGAGCCCCACTCAAAGGTAGTCCACACTCCCTCGTTTTGAAGACCTTGTTCTTGTCTCAAGAATGGTGTCTTGTTGTAGTTCATCAAGGTATTTAGGAGACAAATCTTCAATGGATGGAATTTGAACATTCTATCCTTGATATTCAATCAAAGGAGGCTCATACAACCTTAAATTTTCCACATTAACAACAACATAAATTTACATATATGAAGGCAAGTCCAACCTGAAGGCATTGTCACCAATCTTTTCCAGAATTCTGAATGGACCATGTC
Organism: Pinus taeda; assembly: GCA_000404065.3. Taxonomy (NCBI): domain Eukaryota; kingdom Viridiplantae; phylum Streptophyta; class Pinopsida; order Pinales; family Pinaceae; genus Pinus; species Pinus taeda. The sequence continues at coordinate 125,908 of APFE031194900.1, read as the reverse complement.
AAATTGGTTTCAGCTTTTTACCTTGTCCTTCGAGCCTCTCTTTGCAAATGTGAAGCCAAACTTCATCACCAACTTGGAACTTGTGATCTACACAATGCTTGTTGTGCGTTGCCTTGTACTTGCCTTGGCTATTTTCAAGCTGATTTTGAGCTGTTTGAGGTACCATTTGGAATCGTTCAATGAAAATCTTGGCTTTGTCCATGTCGCCATCAATAGCAACATTGTTATTACCAAGATGGTGCAACAAATTATGACACAAATGCTAATCAAATTCCCCTACTTGGTTCTCTTGACTCAAGCTTAAATGTACATTTTAAGATTACGCATTTTGTTGATCATAACTTTCATGCAAAATAACATTATGCTTGAGTAAAGTAGTTTCACTAACAATAGGCCTAGAAATCATATCATCAACCTTGTTGTATCCTTTCTTATAACCGCTGACCAAGTGGAATTGTTGTTGGTCATTGTCCAAGCTATCATTAATGTTTAAAAAACCTTGCCCGGTTCAATTTCAACAGGCTTGCTGTTATGAACCGCAGTTGTCTAGATATGTTGATCATTAGTATCTTTTAGAGGATCTTATGAGGCTTCATTATAAAGAATTTCTTTCAACATTTGACATTTTACATTGTTCATATTAGCTGGCTGATTAATAAAGTTATTGATTACATTATCTTCAGTCTTATTCTTGAATTCAAGTGCCTTTGCTGTTGTAAGTGGTGAAAAAATGCTTTCTTCCAGGTATGCGGGTGGTTGTTTATGTATTTTTACAATGGGTATACTTGGTTTAGTAGGAGGATATAAAACAAGATTTTTTACAGCACCGCCCTTAGCAATGGTCATCCTGCCTTCTCGACAACCTATATAAGCATCAGCTATTTCCAGCCAAGGCCGACCCAAAATCGGAGGATGCCCATCTAATTGACTCTTTGGGTTTATAACGAGAAAATATACTAGATACTCCCATAAATCAATAGAAACCATAATATCATGCAAATTTCCTTCTGGTCTCACCACCGAACAATCGGCAATTTCTAGCAGGGTGCTGGTTGGTTCCAGAGCTGTAATACCAAGTGTCTTACATGTTTCTATTGTTATGATGTTAATGGCTGCACCCAAATAAACTAATGTGTTTGGAAAGGAGCGGCCATATATTTGAATTGTACCTATGTGATTCCCAAGATCTTCATACTTTATCGGAGTTTCCCCTCCCAGAAGCAAATCAGAGAAGTTCCCTACAATGTGAATGGTGGGTGGAGCTTTTGCTTTCCTCACAGGCGTTTTTGCACATAGCTCTTTCATTGTTTTAGCATAAATAGGAAAGCCTTGGATGGCCTGAAGGAGAGGAATTTTAATGCAAATATTTTTCAGTTCCCCTATAAGATCAAAGTCTAGATAAACGAGGGAATGGGGGAGAAGTAACTATGAGCTTTTCAGGGTCTTTATGCTCAACTGTATCTTCTCCTTGTTTTATTTATGTGTCAGTCACAGTCGATGGTGTATGTATAGGAAGGGTTTTTAACTTAATTTATGGTTGGCCTCTGTCTTCCTCAGGAGTGATAATGTGTCCTGATCTCAGTCTGATTTCGTTACATTCTTTTTGTTCAATCTCATAGTCTGAGCTTTCGACGATTTGAAACAGCTGAACCGATCCGTTATTGGGATTTGGGTTCGGTTGGGCTGGCAATTGGGGATGCAGAAGGGGCTGAGGATTTTGCTGCAATGGATATGGGGTTGATAATGTAGGTTGAGGTTGAGGACCCGTCCGCGTAGGCGTATTGGTTATCCCTAAAGGTCGCTTCCAATTCGGAGACCAGTTTGGATTTTGTGATGTAGAGGAAGGCCACTGGGATGGATATGGATTACCTTGCCAAACAAGAGTAAAAGGAGAATTCAGCCAGCCATTACCCGGAAAGGACTGAGTCAGCCAAGGTGTCATAGGAAATAGTTCGGATTTCCAACTTGAGTAAGGATATTTGCCTTGCCATGTTGCCCCAGAATTTTGTTGTTGATTAAATGACGAAGAAGGAAAGAACTAGGTTGTGTCTTGTGACATACCTATGGGTTTGGCCTGCGACTGTCGGTGCTGGTTCATCAAGTATATTGGTTCTGTCTCTTCTTCTGCTTCTTTGAAAACTACGTTCAGGCCTAGAAGTAATGGACACTTCTTAGTGGTGTGGTCCTTGGTGCATATAGTGCATGTCTGGACCATGTCCAATGGACACTCCCGCTGGTTGTGCTTCTTCCGGGAGCGTGGGAAAAAAACGACCAAGTTTTGTTTGGTTAAGGCCTATTTCTGTTTAGCCTGCAGGATGTCCAACTGTGTTGTAAGGGTGCCCAGCATGTCCGTCTTGAAGTCTTCTAGGAGGTTATTGATTTCCATTCTTGTTATGCCTCCACTGTGTGGTTTTCTTCCTCTGCTTGTAGGATCTCGGCTTCCTCACCTGGTGCGTGTGCTACCTCACGAACACCTGATACACAAGCGAACGATTTCATCATAATCTTCTTCAGAAATATCTCCTTTCCCCATCAAATTAAGAGTTTCATTCCCTTAATTAAGATGCCTCTCAAGACTTCTTTTGGTAATGTGGTGTGAGGGGATCTCTACAAATTATAGTGAAACCATTCGATATATTCTTCTAGAGTTTCATTTTCCTTTGCAGCCATCTTAAAGATTTCATCTTTTATTTCCCTAGTCTTGCAGAAGTCTTGGTACCTTGTGAGGAAAGAAGTTTTCATGTCATCCCAGGAGTTAATATTACATTTGCCTAAGCCCATGAACCACCTCAAAGCTACTCCATTTAGAGTAGAAGGGAACAACTTTAATTTTTTAGGGTCGGTGGTATAGTCATACCCTATGCAGAGGACATCAAACTCAAATAAGAAGGAATCTAGATCCTCTGTGATCATCCCATGAAAGGTTGGGATTCTTTGTATCGGAATAGCTTTCATCGAGGCATTGGCCACTTGGTCGACTATGGGGTATTCTAATGTCGAGGTCTGACCTTGAGGTACTTGGTTTTCCATTTGGTCGAAAATGTGCCATATCCTTCGGGCATTTCAGAGGATGCTATTCAAGTAAACGGAGGATTCCCAATCTGAGTTTTTTTTGCAGCACTGCCTAGATTTGGGATCACAGGAGATCCTCGTTCAAACAATTGTGGTCCTGCCTTAGCAATTCCACTGGTTTCTCCCTCTCCTTCTCTTAAGTTGCACGATTTTCTCTCTTGTAGCGGATCAGAATGTAAATTTTTTGTAACCTGAAATCTCTGTTCAGATCCTCCAATTTGGCTATGAATCTCAGCGTGAGCTGCAGATGGTGAGCTTGTTGCCTAAGGGATTATACTAGGGATTTTTCCAGATACAGCCTGGAATCCTACTGATGCCTGAGATTGTGCTTTTTTTATGATTTCGTTTATAAAAAAATGGTCTCCCAAGGTTCACCGATCCCTTGGGTTTTGTGGATTTAGGTGGGGGGTTATGATATTTTTCTATCTTTTTATTCCTAGTCATTCATAAAAAAACCTATTCCTATTTAACCTCTATGCAATTGCTAAAAACAAGGCTGAAGAGAAAGCACTTTACTTGTTGGTTACGCAGGTTCTTACCTCCCGTTTTTAAAACCCAATTCTTTTACAACAAAATAAAAATAAATAACTTTGAAACACTCTCCTCGACAACAGCGCCAAAATGTTGGAGCACTAAGATGTCTTATTAAAAGCAATCTTAATACCTACATTAATCATCAACCCAGGGTAAGTCTGTTTATTTTAAGAGTGTCAACATTGTATATGCAGTGAGTTAAGAGATCAATCCATAATGAAATGATTGGAATAGTTGCAATCACTAACATCTATTTCTCTACGTTCAATCCAAATAATTATGAAAGAAACATTTAGAACATTCTCAAATCTACCTAATCTATTCTACAAAAAACTGAATCGGAATGCAAGTAAAAAGAATCACTTTTAGCAATCTAATTGGTATTGACACTAATTCAATTGATAAGAAGGAAAACTACAACAATTGAATCAAAAAGTAACTAGGTAAACATCTCATGGAAAGCAATCAACAATAACCTTGAGATTTGTGATAATGAACAACAATCAAATGTCTAAATCAACATAATCAATTCGATAAAGATTATCACGCAAATGTAACACGCAGCTAAATCTAGAGTCTCGTTTGAACAACAACATAAACCAGAATCATCAATCCTTACATCAATTGGAATAGCGCTAACTTTACAAACTAAAAGTAATGAATAATTATAAAAATAAACATAAATGATTATAACACAATTGAAGCAGCATATCTCCTATTGACTAGGCCCAAGTCTCCAGAAGTCCCCATTGAGAGATATTCAGAATATGATTATGGATGAAATGCAGTATTATTCATTAAAATTAATAGTAGAGTTACAACATCACAGAATGAAAATATCTATGTTCAAAAAGAATAGTTACAATCTCAAAATTCCTAACTAGTTGTTCAATTCGCCTCATGGCTTTATATAACTTTTGGAAAAATAAATGGATAGAAGTGAATCCTCGGGATTAGGGGATCCTAAGGATTTCGCAACCCTCAATCTGATTTCATCATAGAACAGCATTGGTCCTCTTGGTCTTCCGTTGTCCCTCCTACTCAAGATGATGTCCTTTTCCTTTCCTGTCTATTGTTGCTTTGTCGTTTGAACAACAGTCGTCCAATCCGTGTCCCTGCATAAAAAGATAGTGAAAGTTGGTTTTTTGTGCCAAATTTATCCAATTTGTTAATAATCGATTTTACCCAGCTTCTTCTATTGTTTCTTCTAGATTTATTCCTAAAACAAAGATAAACAATGAAGACAAATGCTTAATTACGCTATTACGAGGAGAAAACATACCTTTTCCTCAGCCCAACACAACGAATTTCCTGTAAGGTCTTCCTTCACTCCTCCATGCTGCCCATATGGAATATCCTAAGGTGAAGTTGGAAAATATCCAAAACAAGTTCAAATGGGGACTTTCATGTGGAAGTGTGAACTGCTTTACTATAAGAATGATGTATATATACCAGATTTTCATCCCAGGTCTTCGGATGCTTCTGGTTGTAACCCCTTAGAAGTTGCACCAAAGTCCTATTAACTACTTCTATCTTCCCATCTATTTGTGGATGGAATGTTGTAGATCTCTTCAACTTCGTGTCCATCTTCTACCACAATGTAGTCCAGAATGTTATGAAACCAGCTCACAAAAAGATAGAAAAGATAGATGAACGCCTTAGAAATCAGCCTCTTCGAGGGGGCAACCTCCTTTACATTACACAAATGAACAATTATTGGATTATACAAATGACAAGACCTCCTTTCTATATATAGGAGTCTAAGGGGTCATAATATAATCAGAGCCGACATAACAATAATAATGTAAGGGCACAATAATAACAATATGGGGACTACATGGGTACAACAATATAGTAAGGGGGTTGTACTAATAACAATAAGGGGTTACACTAGTAGTATAGAGGCCTAACATTTGCTTTTGTTGATGAGGGTATGATATGCTGTAAATCCTTTAATCTTGATATTTTATGTTATAAATTACATTTTGATCTATTTGATCTTCCTCCTTAACACTCTATATATATTTCATTCCCAAAGCTCACATTGCTATAAAATAAAATAGGTGAAAAGAGTCTAAAGGATGAGTTTAGTCTTATCCCATATCCAAAGATATGCTAACTTATTCTTTTTTTAAATCTGTGACAAGCTTCTCAATCTCCATTTATCCTTTACTTTATGCTATAATTGTAGTTGAGGTTCTAATGGATATTGATTTTAGGGTAGTTTTACAAAGGTAATACCTCCAAGCTACTGTGGTCATATATGAAAGTATCATATGTGATTTTTCTGGATTTAAATTACCATGGATTTTGTTTTGTCAATATTAATTGTTATACCCATCTAAGAATAGAAGTGTCAGAGAATTCTTAATTTTTTACCAAGATGTAATCACTCTACACCAGAAGAGAGATGCCATGAGAATACATAATAAAAATGTTGACTATACTAGTGAGAATGAAGGAAATAGATATTACTTGTTCCAAACATCCTTCTAAGTTATCAATCTATATGTCAAAAATTATAGGAAACAAGGGACACCCTTTCTTGACTCTAATATTGCAGCTAATTTCTTCCCATCAACTCTTAGTGTCCCTAAACATGGAAACATTGTTCTCATTATATCTTGTCATAGCAACCCTAAGCTCAAGATGAACCTTTATCTATTCCAAAGTCTTCCAAAGGTTTGTTATGGGAATGGTGAAAATGATTTTATGAAGTTAATGAAACCGCAAAATGGGTCGATTTTATTATTGTGGTATTCCTCCAAAATGAACTTGAGAGTAACAAGGTGGTCCATTGTTTGTTGATATCTCCTAAGCTCAAATTAGTATTTATCACTTGTATCTTGGAATTCTAGATATAGGATAATATTTTTTCCAAAGTAATTATATATGACTTGGCTAAATGGGGTTAACATAATGGACTTAGAATTAAAGGGAGCGATTTGATATATGTGTGTGTGTGTGTGTGTGTGTGTGTTAGAAAGGGTTAGGGAATCCTTGCTTAGTGGTCAAATTGAATAGCTTGTGTGAGTGATGGATGATAATAGACCTTGCTATTCTAAATATTTCAGCTTGTTCTAGCCTTCAATGTCCTTATTTTTCCAAATTTTAAGTTAATTAACCCCAAACTATATGTATTTTAAAAAAATATTTCATCCTCTATTGGAATATTTTAAATTTTTCCATGGTGTTAGGGTTTGACAAATATTTTTAAGATGGGAATTCAAATTCTTCAAGGAAATAATTTTATTTTCTTTGATTAAATTATGAATTAGAGTTCTCCTTCGAAATTTTCTGCAATCTAGATGTGACTTTCTACAATCTAGATGTGACATTATTTTTGGCTTCCTCTTTATATAATATATTTTCTTCCTTTTAATAAAGGCTGGGTACATATTTATCTTATCATCTCTCTAGAGATCTTCAATGTTTCTCTTATAAGTTAAGAGATTTAAGTCCCTACTAAAATCCTTATCATAAAAACATTTTAATAATGTGTCATGTTAGGAAGATGTCTAACTCATTCCATTTTTAACATAGAGTTAACATTTTACATGTACACACACATATATGAAAAATCAATGTAAATCCATTTTAGTTTAGGATTAATAAGAATAGTCAAATCCCTTCAAATGCAAATACTTCTTGATATTTGAAATTGTGAAATAATAAATAAAATTTACATTAAGTATGCATGTCTATTTTGGAATAGGATTTTTATAATTTTAATTTAATTATCAATAATTATTAGGTGGGTGTTAAGGATTTAAAATCCACAAAATGTTATAGAATATTGAGAATACTAGTACAACCAGATTAAAAATATTAATGTGGTAGACATAGCCAAGGTTTCATAAATAGAACTAAAATAACTATTACAACATGAAGAATGCATTACTAATGCACACATTTACCTTATTAACCATATATAAAAAAGGCTATTGATCAACTTTAACTTAAGAAAAAAGAAATTATAAATGAATGTTATAAATAATAATGAGGAGAATTTATTAAATGGGAATAGTCTCAAATCCCTAGGGAATTGGTGGGTGGGCAACCATGTGGCACAAATCTAATATTTTAAATTTATTAAAAGTAATGGACTATTTTGCTAATGAAAATTCACTTAATATAAATGAATATTATAAATAATAATTAGGAACTTATCATGGAGGAACATATTAGATCTCAAATCCCTAGGAAATTGGTGGGCGGGAGCCACTTGGCACGAACCTAATTTTTTAAATTTAGTAAACGTTCAACCTAAAGAAATATTTAATAAACTAAAGTTATTGATAAGCATTAAGACTAAATATATGGTGAGTGTATTCCCTTGAGAATGGTCCTCAATTAAAAAAATAAAAAGAATTCAGCATATCCTCACCCACCTTAAGTTGAAATAAGAAGTCTTCCATAATTATACACAAATCAAAAATATCCATGATAAAATGGAGATAATTGTTACCCATTAATATTTGTTCACCATTTAATTTATATAGTTATACTAATATTAAAAATTTTACTAAACCATCCTATTATTATAATTAAAATATATTTAAACCATTTCAAAATTATTTAAAATAATTTTCACTCAAAATATTGAAGTGAAAGTGATGTAGCTTACATTAGTTAATAATAGGCAATATATAGGTAAAATTTATAACGAATATACTACCCAACATCGTTATAATCTAAACATATTTTTAGTATATATTAATTTAAAAAAAAAAATATTATTACATCTAAATGGAGTCATTTATGGAGGTGGAGGAATTGCATGGACCGCCAAAAGTGGCCAGAATTCGCACAAAAAAAACATTCAAGAAAAACTCGTAGATGCAGTGTTTGAATCATGTTTTTGATGGTGGAAATGGATTCAACAACATCAAAAACATCCAGGGCACCTCAAATTTTGAAGTTTAACAACTGTAACTTGGATTTACAAAAATCCTTACCATATTTTCTCAAAATATGATCAAAATTTCCATGACCTTCAGGGAAGAAAAAAAATCTTGTTAAACTGCGGCAATATAAATGAAGTCGTCTACAGATGCGGAGGAACTGCCCAGATGACCAAAAGTGGCCAGAATTTGGGCAAAAAAATTCAAAAAAATCTTGTAGAGATAGTCTTTGAATCATGTTTTTGTTGGTGGAAATGGACACCATCAAAAACATCTAGGGCACCTAAAATTTTGAATTTTAACAACTGTAACTTGGATTTACAAAAATCCGTGCTGGATTTTCTCAAAATATGGATGAAATTTCCATGACTTTCAGGGCAAAAAAGTACTATCACTAGTCTACAACGATATAAATGGAGTCATCTATGGAGGTGGAGGAATTTCCCAAACAGCCAAAAACGGTTGAATTCAGGCAAAAAAAATTCAAGAAAATCTTGTAGAGGTAGTGTTTGAATCATTTTTTTGATGGTGGAAATGGATTCAACACCATCAAAAACATCTAGGGCACCTAAAATTTTGAAGTTTAACAACTATAACTTGGATTTACAAAAATCCTTTCCGGATTTTCTCAAAATATGGCTCGAATTTCCATCACTTTCATGGGAAAGAAGAAGTCTCATTAGACTACAACAATATAAATGGAGCCGTCTACAGAGGTGGAGGAATTTCTGGGACAACCAAAAGTGGTCAGAATTTAGGAAAAACAATTTCAGAAAAAGGTTGTAGAGATAGTGTTTCAATCATGTTTTTGATGGTGGAAATGGATTCAGCACCATCAAATATGTCTAGGGCAGCTAAAATTTTGAAGTTTAACAATTGTAACTTGGATTTACAAAAATGCTTACGAGATTTTCTTAAAATATGGCCGGAATTTCCACCACCTTTAGGGGAAAAAGTCTTGTTAGACTACGAAAATATAAATGGAGTTGTCTATGGAGGCAGAATAATTGCCCGGACGGCCAAAAATGGCCGGAATTTGGGCAAAAAAAATTCAAAAAATTCTTGTAGAGGAAGTGTTTGAATCATGCTTTTGATGGTGGAAATGGATTCAACAGCATCAAAAATGTCTAGGGCACCTAAAATTTTGAAGTTTAACAATTGTAACTTGGATTTACAAAAATCCTTGCCAGATTTTCCCGAAATATGATCGGAATTTCCATGACTTTCAGAGCAAAAAATCAATCTCATTAGACTATGGCAGTATAAATGGAGTTGTCTACGGACACACAAGAATTGCCGAGACAGCGAAAAGTGGTCGGAATTCGAGCAAAAAAAATTCAAAAAAATCTTGTAGAGGCAGTCTTTCAATCATGTTTTTGATGGTGGAAATGGACTCAACACCATCAAAAACGTCTAGGGCGCCTAAAATTTTAAATTTTAACAATTGTAACTTGGATTTAGAAAAATCCTTGCCGAATTTTCTCAAAATATGGATGTAACTTCCATGACTTTTAGGGCATAAAAGCAGTATCGTTAGGCTACGAAAATATAAATGGAGTCGTGTATGGAGGCAGAGGAATTGCCCGAATGGACAAACGTGGCTGAATTAAGGCAAAAAACTTTCAAAAAAATCTTGTAGAGGCAGTGTTTGAATCATTTTTTTGATGGTGCAAATGGATTCAACACCATCAAAAACATGCGGGGCACCTAAAATTTTGAAGTTTAACAACTGTAACTTAGGTTTACAAAAATCCTTGCCGGATTTTCTCAAAATATTGTGAGACTTTCCACGACTTTCAGGGGAAAGAAGAAGTGTCATTAGACTACGACAATATAATTGAAGTTATCTACAGAGGCGGAGGAATTGTCCAGACGACAAAAAGTGGCCGAAATTCAGGCAAAACAATTTCAAAAAAATCTTGTAGAGGTTTGAATAATGTTTTTGATGGTAGAAATGGATTCAACACCATCAAAAACATTTACGACACCTAAAATTTTGAAGTTTAACAATTGTAACTTGGATTTACAAAAATCGTTGTCATAGTTTTTTTAAATATGGCTAGAATTTCCATCACTTTCAGGGGAAAAAAGCAGTGTCGTTAGGCTATGGCAATATAAATGGAGTTGTCTACAGAGGCAGAGGAATTTTCCGGACAGCCAAAAGTGGCTGAAATTCGGGCAAAAAAGTTCAAAAAAATCTTGTAGAGCCATTGTTTGAATCATGTTTTTGATGGTGGAAATGGATTCAACACCATCAAAAATGTCTAGGGCACCTAAAATTTTGAAGTTTAACAACTGTAACTTCTATTTACAAATATCCTTGCCAGATTTTCTCAAAATATGGCCAAAATTTGCATGACTTTCAAGGGAAAAAAGAAGTCTCGTTAGACTATGGCAATATAAATGGAGTCATCTATGGAGGCAGAAGAATTGCCTAGATGGAAAAAAGTGGCCGAAATTCGGGCAAAACAATTTGAAAAAAATATTGTAGAGAATATTTGAATCATGTCTTTGATGGTGGAAATGGATTTAGCAACATCAAAAATGTTTAGGGCACCTAAAATTTTTGAAGTTTAACAACTATAACTTGGATTTACAAAAATCTTTGCCGAATTTTCTCAAAACATGGCCAGAATTTCCATCACTTTTATGGAAAAAATAGTCTCGTTAGACTACGGCAATATAAATGGAGTCGTCTACAGAGGCAGAGGAATTGCCCGGACAGCCAAAAGTGGCCAGAATTCTGGCAAAAAAAATTCAAAAATAGTGGAAATTTCCATGACTTTCAAGGAAAGAAGTAGTCTCGTTAGACTATGACAATATAAATGGAGTCATCTATGGAGGTGGAGGAATTGACCAGATGGCCAAAAGGGACCGTAATTAGGGCAATTTTTTTTCTAAAACACTTTTAGAGACCGTGTTTGCATCATGTTTCTGATGGTGGAAATATATTAACACTACCAAAAATGTCTAGGGAACCTAAAATTTTGAAGTTTAACAACTGTAACTTGGATTTACAAAAATCCTTGCAAATTTTCTCAAAATATGGCTGGAATTTCCATGGCGTTCAAGAAAAAACACCCTTGTTTAGTAAGGCAATAAAAATGGAGGGCCGAGGAATCCTAAACGGTCAAAATTCAAAAAATTCTTGTAGAAGCAATGTTTGAATCATGTTTTTGATGGTGGAAATGGATTCAGCACCATCAAAAACGTCTAGGGCACCTAAAATTTTGAAGTTTAAGAACTGTAACTTGAATTTTACAAAAATCTTTGTGAGATTTTCTCAAAATATGATGGATTTACAAAAATCCTTGCGAGATTTTCTCAAAATATGCTGAGAATTTCTATAACTTAGACTACGAAAATATAAATGAAATCGTCTACAAAAGGGCAAGAACTGCACAAACTATTAACAGAATTATGAACTAAACTTTTAATCACTTATTTAAATTTTAAAATTACATTTTATTCTCTTAATAATTTTAAATAAAAAATCATTATTACTTATATGTAATTATCACGGATTGCCCATGGCATGGATGTTCTCTGCAAGAACAACTAAACAAAATTTGCAATTGGAAGTCTGATCACTGAAAAATGTGAAGCCAATGATGAGCACTTAATGTTGTACCACCAATGCGCACATGAAAAATTGAAGATGGTGTCATTTCATTCTAGAATGACTTTCAAAATTTCAAGGTCAATCGTTTCAACAGAACAGAAAAGGAGTCAAATTGTGAGAATAGTTTTTCCTCTGTAATGTCAAATGCGCCAAACCTGGATGCTCCCCATGTCATCTTAAAGCATGTTTGTGGTGTCTTTTATTGCTCAACTCGTCATTATTTAAAGCGCGCTGGTTTGTTGGACACATTTCTAGAACTCCTACGGAATTTAAATTCTTATTCATCACTGCAAACAAAGTATTTAGTGCCACAAAGAAAGAAAGTAGAAAGTTTACTTAACTCGGAAGAAACTAATTTTTCAGTCCATTCTCTAATCTTACTTTTCATCTAATTTTTCAGTCAATTTGCTATGTATTCATTTAGCATCATTAATCTTTTGAATTTGTGGTCAAAAAAAGGAATTTCAACGTACAACAAGGGAACAGCGCTTTCTAGGTCAATCTGTAAGCAAGCACATGGTGGAGGATTAGAGCTGATACCCACCTAATCCTGTAATTTGCACGGGATGATTCCACTAAATTGTCTCGCCGGTTGACACGCTGATAACATCTATCTCCAGTACCTCTGTTCCTTTAACATAGCCTGGACAGTACAAGTGGCGGGTCAGCCGCGTTGGAATAAGGGCCACAACGTCACTGTGCGTGGGCCAGGGTTCATGTCTCAAGCCTCCTATACAAGAGAATGAGCCCTTCTTGCTCCTAAATCATGTGCCCTTCGTGCTCCGGAATTTTACAGTCTTCCAGCAGCCATTATCATTCAAAAGAGCTTGTTGCACGACGGCAGTTGCAGAATCACAGGCGCCATGAATCTTGGATTTGCCGATCAGGCTCTGGATTCTTTCTTGAGTGCTGATATAGACTGGATGCAGCATTTTTACAGTGGGCAGACGAAACTGCCGGAGCCCTGCCAATGGAGCAACACCATCAACGACGATCTGGAGATGGAGTTATTGCATATCATCAACGCCGCCAATAAGCGCAGCCGCATGATGGCTTCTGCACCGGCAATCAATACAGCCCCAATCGGTTCTTGGGACTTGGCCGCTGCAACGATGGGATCATGGAAACCTGACCTGGACCTATGCCGGAACGCGGCGTTGCGGATCAACAGCTTCGACACCACGGCTGTTCCGCGAAGCTCCTGCAGTTTGATCACTAAAAATGCGCCGGCAACTGTGGACACATCCGCGTTACACGAATTTCCCTCGGCGTTCCGCAACGACCCTCCGCCTCTGCCGCCGATGGAAGCAGCAGGGGGTTCGTGTCGGGGGTCTGCTCCGCTTAAACCGAAGAAAAAGCGCGTGAGACCATCCCGACGCGCGCCAACCACGGTGGTGAAGACGGACACCTCCAATTTCAAGGCCATGGTGCAACACTTCACAGGAATTCCTCCCACCTGTACTCCAGTTACTACTCAAGAATCCACGACAGCTCCATCTGGGTCGTCTTTGCCAGAGTCTACTAGCTCAGCCACTTCTCCATCGTTCAGCAAGCCCCTCCCTCATCCCGTGCTCTGCAAAATATCAAACTCTTCTCATTCCAATGCAAAAACCACTGCATCTGCCCCTATTACTACTTGTACTTCGCCTCTGTTGTCTTGTTCCTTTCCCACTAGCCAATCACTGCCTGAGATACCCTCCATAAGCACTGTAGTGAGTTTGACAGCTTCTGATCAGATTCCTAAATCTGCTGATCCTGAAGAACAGACCAATTTTCCTCTCATTGACTCAGCTTTCTTTGAGAAACTGTGGAACGAAATAAATATTGAACCGATGGGAAGAAATTTGTAAGCACTGGACGAATATGGTGATCAGTCCTGTCTGATGATCAGTTTCTTTTGCTTGGCTTCTGGTTCCAGATGTTTCAATTGTTTTCTTACTTGTTCTTTATTTATTCTAATGCTTTCTCATCTTATTGCATGTGTGCCTTCCGAAATGTCGACGATTAATCATCCGACAGATCACACTGTGGATTGGAAAGCTTGTGCCCTATCATATATATAAATAGATTAGTTCTAAGGTTTAGCAGAAGGATAATTCCAGCAAAAAGCCATGAGAAACTCTGCTTTTGAATGTTCATTTCATTTCTGTGAAGGGGGGATTTTCCATTTTTTTTTTAATCTCACCAAATCAACTAATTCACTGCAAAGGTTATGTTTGTTTCTTGCCAGAATTCTTCAGCTGATCAGTTACAGAAATACTCAGATAATCAGTTACAAAAATACAGGACGACACAGGAGGATTCATATGCTAACGCAATGGAAACACAAAATTGACAGAATTATGATTTTATTTGCACATTTTCCTTTCTATTCTATTACATAGTTGAAATGGATGTTCATAAGCAATGGTTATGTTTATATTTGTTAGAGTGCATGAGTTAATCAGCCATGGAAATAAAAAAGGACTTATAAAGTGATGCAGTTGAAACATGAGTTTGCACATTCAAAAGGATTCCATAGTTGAATAGAATCGGTGAATGGCAAAAATTCTTATCCAAAACAAGCTTCTCCTCTCCTGGTAAATTGTGCGTTTACAAAACTTCTTTACCATATTTTTTTTTACTTTGTAATAGTTTTTTTTATATATACAGGTGATAAAACCTATTATAATTTAATTTTCAAATAAATAGTGAAGACAGTTATCTACTAATATCGTCAGCCATCCACTAATATCGTTTAAATTCTTTAAAATTTATGATTTTTCATCAATAAATTTTACTACAAATAGTGATATAAAATTGTTTTCTCATAAATGAAATAAAGACAAATTAAATATATAAAAATTCTTTGAAAACTATCTAAATGATGGAATAATGAATTGAAAGTGTTTTTTAGATTATTCATAGATTAAGAAAAATTTAGTTTAAATTTTTGAGTTTAAACGTCTTGACAGAAAATTAAAACTTCTGGCTTCTTGTGAGCTTAAATGCTTTTCTGAAGACTGTTTTGCTGAAGGATGTATTTCCCCATGAGTCGGTCCTTTTCAACTTATCCAAAAGACACTCAGCAACAAGTTTGCATAACGCAGTCATTTTTGAAGTGCTGCCAACAACCCACCACGCTCCATGATCCTAGATGCTGTGCTGTCAGTTACCACCACACTCCATGATCCTAGATGCTGTGCTCTCAGTTACCATAACAAAAATTGAAAAGATAAACCAGGAGGAAACTAAATTCACATCGTCACATTCTGATCTTAGGATTAGGGCTTCTCAAATATGATGTGTGAGAATGCATGATTGACACGATGTTAGAAGCAACTATTTATATCAGAAGAAAAGGTATTGAAGGGTGTGCGGCCACTTTTTATGCTTTTCAGTTTGAATCTTTATAATGTGACATAGCTTAGTCTTTAAAATTTCCTATACTACAATTCATTTCCATCTTTAGAATGCTTTTACCAGGACTTTAAATGAAACCTAAGTTATAATTTCTTATTTACGAGGCTTCTAAGTGAAAACGCCTAGTTGAGACATGAACCAGAAGGAGACATCACGCCCTGGAACTACTCCCAACTTCAATGTTTAGAATTTTTCACCTGGATTAAAAGTGAAGCATAAGTTATAGTTTTTTTGCGAGGCTTCTAAGTAGAAGCATCCGGTTCAGACATTAACGTTAAGGAGAGATTACTACGCCTTGGAAGTACTCCCAAAGTAAAAAAAACAAGGAATTTTGGAGATCATTAATGTCAAGCCTGTAATTTAGTTTCAAATCATCATTAAAGGTTAACATTCAATTAAAATCAACGTGTTTGGTATTTCTTTTAGAAATCTCTAATATTTCATTACATATTAATTTGTAGCCACTTTGTGAAAGCCTCCCAACTTCTTCCTCTCTATATATAACGCAAGAAATCCTTAGCTATTTCTAATATGCCAACACATTTTTTAAGTAAAAATTCCTTCGTGAAATGCTTCCAACTTGTCGGTTATATACACATATAACAAAATACACAAAAACAGTGCATGAAAATCCAAACCCAAATATATATTATAAATAGATTATGCATGCTCTCCAAATCAGAAGAGTTAATCAGAGGAGTTTAACTGTGAGGAGTAACATTAACCTTTTGAGCTAAGCAGCAATGTTCTTCTCATAGTGAGGAATGATATTAACCTTCTGGGCTGGTCAGCAAAGTTCTCAAAGACATGGAACATGTCAAATACTAAAGAACTGAGGAGAAAAGTTGTTCCTACAATGAGGAGTAACGTTAACCTTCCGTGCTTAGCAGCCAGAGACATGGAAGATGTCATATACTATTTCCTTTTATGGTATTAAGAAGGGGAAGATAGAAGATGACGATGAAATTTGAGTATTTGGAAATAAAATAGAGTGTTTTTGTATTACATAAAATTTCTTGAAGGTATATGATTAAATAGAGCTAAAAAGACTAGGTCAATTTTAGATTTTTATACATGTTATTTCTAAATTTAGACTCTATGTAAATTGTAAGAAGTTATGAGCTAATTAGCAGTAATTGCTTCTAATTCTTAAGATCAATTCAAAAACATGTTTTACTACTATACTGGTTTGCACAAATTTTTCTTCCTTCTACTCTAACTGTTAGATTGTACAAGATTTTCCCCTTTTTCAACTTCAACTTTACTTGAGTTTATATTTTCAATATTCTTATCCCTTCAATACCTCCATATTTTCTTCTACATATTCTTTATCTTAACTAAACTATTTCCACAATCAATATCATTTTTTTCAATATTGTTAATATCATTATTATATAGGTTAACATTATCCCTTAACCAATATTAACAGTTATAAAAATAATAAGTTTATTATTCAACTTATTTAAAATACTAACATTCAATTAAAGAGGTTAATATACAATCATAGGTCTATAAAAAGAGTGTGATTCATAAATAACGATCTAAACCTGATAAATATACATAGACTATATGGGAAACAACTCAAAGTTCTCAGAGAATTTATGACTAGAAAACCCAAGATAGAATAAGGTAACAAAAGTATATCAATAGAGTAGCCTTCAATCCATCTATCGAGTGATACAAATCTAAAATATTTCTTAAGTCTGAAATATTATAAAAAAATGTAATTCATCATGATTATGATAAACTAATCAATTACCTTATATACATATATTATTTGGAAAACAACCTAAAAATGGCATATACTGAATGAAAAACCCAAAATAGAATAAGGTAACAAAAATATATCAATAAGGGTCCCCTTTAGTCCATCTATCTCATACAAATAAGACATACAAATATTAATTATCTCTGAAGTCTAAAATATTATCAAAGATTTTCCCCTAAAACGATTTAAAATAAAAAAGATCTCTGAAGTTTAAAATATTATCAAAGATTTTCCAGCAATATGATTTATCAATTTGGTGTACTCAGAGGTGTTGGTGTTGATAATAAGTGGACGTGTTGAACGAAATATTCATGTTTTATCTTGGTTTTTGATGTGTGTATTATTTAATATTTAAGTTTCTTTTATAATTAATATTAATAATTATAATTATAAATTATTTTAAATTTAATTAATTAAAATGGGCTAAAAAGTTTTAGCAGTAGTCAATTTTGTTAGTTTTCTATTTTTAAGTTATTTTGAATGTGAATAATGTAACGTTGCATTTTTTTGTTTTGTTTATTTGACTTCTATAATTTATACTAATTTTAAATTTTACTTAAATTTTTTTGATTCATGATTTGTTATTTAAAAAAATTGTTAATTTCATTAAAGTTTTTTTTTATTGGTATGTTTCTGAAATGTCATGCAAAATTTAGTAGTTTTTTATACTTGGGACATCCATATATCTTAAATATATACTTTTTCCAAGTTGCACTTTCTATTATGATTATGATTATTTTTTTATAAAGTGTTAATTGTTTCCTTTGTTTTTTTTCTTCCTCATAGATTTTTATTTGGTTAAGTTTTGTCTTTCAGTTTTCTTACAATGCTATATTCCTCCTATCCATGTAGAAATCCTAGCATGAAAAGCTCTTTGGGTATGTTTATAGTATTTTATTCCACTTCTATTATGATACATTATTTTTGGGTTCTTTTTGGATCTTTTGTTTTAATCTATTTTAGCTCATCTTCCATTAGATATCCTTATTGATGTAATTAATTTACTTTTACTTCCATCTTGGCATATTTTGCTTCTCTATCTCTATTCAACTAGTCCAAAGTGCAATACATTTCCTACTGTTCAATTTGACCCCTATATTGTTGCATAAGAATCAAAGAAAATATAATTAGCTAAATCAACCAAATTTGAAATTATTTATACCAAAAATAAATCTTTTTATAATAAACCTTTATATTCCCTTTTCATTATTTTGTCTTCATTTCTCATATAAACACCAATCCCACTAATTCAAGAAACACTTACCATTCTGGTCTATTTTCCTTATTTTTTTTATGCTTAGTGGAATATTGATGTGCAATCATATCAATTATCCTTCTTAAAATATTTCTTATAAAATCTACTTTTTCCCATGTTTTTGTTGTTTTCATTAACTATATTGATGTAAGGGGATAGGGCTTTCTTATTTTGTTAAGCTTATTAGAATTCTAGTCATACATTTAAAATAAAATATAATATTCCATTAACTAGTAACAAAAAATTATTTACCCCACACATGTTGTTTTATAGGTAAAAAGAATTTGTTCATCCAATATTCATAATTGTTGGGACCATTGGCTATTGTTTTAGTTGACCTCTTAGTTTATGTTTTTCACATCCTTTGTTGTAGTAATTTAGTGTTTTACACAACATTGATACATTTAGCGTTACTTTATAGCCATCTTCTACTTTTTGGCATTTTACTACTTTATGTTAGCTAATGTTTGTTTTGGCATTTTACTACTTTAGGTTAGCTTACTTTATTTCAGCTTTTGTCCCAAATGTATCAATGCATCCTGGTACATGTAGTATAACTTTCATATATTTTTTGATAATTTTGTTCATTCATTATGAGATTCCATCTTCATCTAGATTTTTTTGTTTCATAGGATAAATTCTCTAATTTTTATTTTTTCCTTATTACATAAAAGATACAAATTCTCTTATAGATGGGTTTTTAAGAGTTTTCAAGAGTATTTATGATTCTTAAATAATGAGACATTATTATTTATGAGGTAGTTAGCTAAAATCCAGATGATCCATTAGAGTCTTATGTCTTTGCATATGACAAAAGTAAAGCCTTATGTTCTTGTATGTGACAAGGTTTTCTTGTATATGAATTGTGTTCTTGTATATGAAAAAACCAAAATTACCATTAGATAATTCTTACTACACATTCAAGTTTTCCATGTGACCTTTACCTTGCTCTATAAAGTTATGGAATGGACCTCTTAGCTTACTACCTCACTAGCTTCAGATGCAAGAGAAAAAGCCCGCAAGCCCCCATATTTGAAGAATTGGTAGGAATCCTCATGCAAGAGGAGGAAAGGTGACTGACTCATAAACCCTAGAGTTGAGATCTCGCCTTAATGGTCAAGAAGAAGCCTTTTAGAGGAAATCCAAATGCAGCACAAAAGAGTAGCGCAACCCCATAGAGAAAGATGCCATCACCCCAAGGTATGTCTTTCAGTAGAAATGACTCTGTGACCAAATGTTTTTACTGTGGTAGAACTGGCCATATAGCTAGATATTACATGAAGAAGAAGTTTGATGAAGGTCGAAAGTGACATAAGCAACATGCAGGTCATTTTGTTGATGAGGAACACAGTCATAACATCAGACTGTTCATATCTAACTCTCCACTTTTGGCTAAGGAGGATGAAGAAGATACCTAGTTTTTCAACTCAGGTTCATGCATCCACATGACAGGGAATAGACAGTGGTTTGAAGACTTCAAAGAAACCAACAGTGGAGCAAACATCTATCTTGGCGATGATAGAGGGTACCAAATTAAAGGTTATTGTAATATTCCTGTTGTTTTGTCTAATGGAAATGTTAGACATATCCATAATGTGATGTATGTACGAGGGATCAAAAATAATTTGATCTCTGTTTCTATTATAACTGATAAGAATCTCAAGGTAGAGTTTTAAAAATTATATTGTGTCATCAAAGACCTATTGGATTGTATGAAGCCTATTGCATCAGGATTTCGTGTGGGAGGATTGTACAAGCTAAATGTCAAAAGTACACCACATCAGGCATTGGCATCATCTTCCATGACTACAGTGGACTTATGGCACCAAAGGTTCAGCCATATTAACTTCAATGATTTTCTGCTTTTACAGAAAATAGGTATGGTCAAAGGTCTTCCTGTTTTAAAATTTGCTCATATTGATTCTGATGCATGTGCACTGGGAAAGTTGCATAGAGATGAATTTCCTGTAAATTCTGATAGAAAGAAAATAGATATACTTGAGCTGTTACACACAGATCTATGTGGGCCTATGCAGAAAAGATTGTTAGGCAGTGCATACTATTTTTTACTGTTTATTGATGACTATACTAGATTTCCTTGGGTGTATTTCCTCAAGAAGAAGAGCAACACTTTTGAATACTTCAAGGAGTTCAGAAGTATGGTTGAAAAGCAGACATGTAAATGAATTAGGATTCTCCGCTCAGATAAAGGGGGAGAGTATAAGAAAGCTTGTGTACTCAAATAGTGCAAAGATAATGGGGTACATCAGCAGTTTACAGTACCCCACACTCCTCAACAAAATGAAGTTGCAGAGAGGAAGAACAGAACCCTTGTGGAGTGTGCTCGAAGTATGTTAAAAGGTAAGAATATTTCTAATGGATTTTGGGCTGAAGCGATTAATACTACAGTATATCTAAAGAATAGGAGTCCAACAAGAAGTTTAGATTTTAAATCTCCTTTTGAAGCTTTATTTGGTTATAAGCCTGCAGTTAAGCATTTGAGAGTTTTTCGTTGCAAAGCCTTTTCCCATATCCCAAAGGAAGATAGAAAGAAACTTGACTGAAAGGCCAACAAATGTATCTTTGTTGGGTATTGTACAAATTTTAAGGCTTAGAAACTATTTAATCCCTCTACTCATAAAGTTTTGCGAGCAAAGATGTAGTGTTTAATGAGCAGGTTAATGATGGAAGCCATGAGAGTGCTAATGAAGAATGGCATGTGCCCTTGTTGGTGGAAGAAGGAAGTGATGAATCAGTTGACAACAATGAGCAGTAGAAGATGCAACAGCAACAAGGGAAAGAAGATGATGTAGCTGTCAAGCCAAGTCCAGAAAATGATGATCAAACAAGGTTTGAAGCTACCCGACCACTCAGGAGATCAGGTAGGAAAGGTCAGTTGTGAGCAAGATATAGGGAAAATGCTTTTATAACTAGTATTATGAATGTTGTTGAACCCTCTAGTTATAAAGAAGCCAGTAAATATAGTGAATGGAGGCCTACTATGGAAGAGGAATATGAACCAATTCTCAAAAACAAAACTTGGGGCGTAGTTAAACTACCCAAAGGGAAACAACCAATAGGATGCAAATGGATGTATAAGCCTAAATTTTAAATGGATGGAAGCATAGATAAGTATAAAGCTAGGTTGGTTGCAAAGGGGTATTCACAGCAAGAAGGCATAGATTATGATGAAACATTTGCCCTGGTAGCTAAATTAAACACAATCAGAATGATAATTGCTTTAGCTATCAAACACCATTCGATGATTCACCAGCTCGATGTTAAATCTGCATTTTCAAATGGGTACTTAACAGAAGAAGTCTACTTAGTGCAACCTGAGGGGTTGGTCAAACAGGGGGAAGAACATCTAGTTTGTAGGTTGATGAAAGTGTTGTATGGATTAAAACAGGCACCCACATGATGGTATGACAAGGCTGATTCATTTTTATTCCAACATGGTTATAAAGGAAGCAAAAATGACCCTAATCTTTATACCGTGATTGATAAAAAGGGGAGTATTGTTTTGATTTCCTTATATGTAGATGATCTAATCATTACGGGGAATGTTGATCATCTCATTAAAGAAACTAGAGCAGATGTCACAAGTTTTTGAGATGAAAGACCTTGGAGAGCTACACCACTGTTTGGGTTGGGAAGTCTAGAGGGATTCTAGACAAACTTTTCTGTCACAAAGTAAGTATGCAAGGAGCTTAATGGAAAAGTTCAGAATGGGTCAGTGCAAAGTTGCAGCAATACCTTTACAACAAAACTTAAAACTTCAGAATGATGATGGATCTAAGGAGGGAGATGTGACATTGTATAGGTAGCTGGATGGGAGTCTAATCTACTTGACTACAACTAGACCTAAATTGGCTTATGTAGTCAGTGCATTGAGCTAATTTATGTCAAAGCCCCTTGAGATCCATTGGGTTGCAACTAAAGGTGTTTTAAGGTATCTCGAGGGAACCTTAGATTTTGGTATTGTTTACACTGATTCGTGTCATGTTAGTTTGACAGGTTTTTCAGACACTGATTGGGATGGAAATGTAGATGAAAGATGATCCATAACAGGCTATGCATTCACCATTGGATCTGGGGTCATTACATGGAGTAGCAAAAAGTAGAACACCGTATCATTGTCTTCTGTAGAAGATGAATATCAAGCTATGTGTGCAGTGGCATGTGAGCAGTTTGGTTGAAGAGACTTCTACTTGATGTTGGAGAAGAACAGAAGGTTGCAACAGTGATCAAATGTGACAATGAGAGCTCCATCAAACTTGCAAATAATCCAGTATTTCATAAGAACACAAAGCATATCGATACATAGTTTCATTTTGTCACGGAGAAAGTTCAATCAAAAGAAGGGAGAAAGTTTAGTTAAAAAAAAATCCATATTGAGTGTTGTAATAGTTGTGACAATGCTGCTGATATTTTTACCAAACCTCTTGGTAGAGTCAAATTTGAGTTGTTTAAGGAAGTGAATCCATTTCTCCATTAAGGGGGAGTGTTGAGATTAATGTAAAAACTATTCAAACCAAACCCTAGATTAGGATTTTGTTCATGGTTTATAGGGTTCAGTTCAACTTCCCTAAATGTGTGATTGCTATATATATTCCACTTGTAATGAATGAAAGACAGAGCATATACGGCAAAGGCAGTCTTACAGTTGTTTAATAAAGATTGATTCCTCATATTTTTTACATTTGATTGGTTGTTTCAAGGGTTTCGACCATATCGAACGACGTCTAGGGTTGAGTTCACATCAGAAGAGCTTCCTATTGAGCTTTCAACTACAACCTTATATATTTAGATACAAGAGTTCTCTGATGATAATCCCACACGCATGTGACCGATGACCTGTTCTTGACATCAGGTTACATTCCGTACAAAGGTAAACTACAGTTCCCTATGTCCCTATGTCACGCCATTGATGTCCGTTCCAAGGTTGTTTTGAGATAGAATTGGTCTGATCTATGGATGATCGATTCTCTCGTAACTCATAGTTAAGATGGAATGTAAGCCATATTTGTTTTTTTTCCAGAAACGATCTCCCAATAGTGGGATGAGATTGCGAAGATCTTTAGCCCTTAACGCGATCATAGCTTTCATGTGGCTAGGCTTTGGTTTGACTTAACTCAATCGATTAGGGCGACTTTACACTAAAGATGGGAAAATGTTTAGATGTCTTTTTACATCTTACCGGTTTAGGTTTTGGCGAGTAACAATTGTCTTACCAACTTAGGGTTTGGCGAGTTACAATTGCCTTAACGCGTTAAGGTTTCGCCGGTTAATGAAATCAGCACAAAGTTTTTAACCTCGGTTCAACTACTAGCAGATAACCGACCATATGCTGCCACCGTTGAGATCGTCAGATGCCTACCCAATTAGTAAGCCAAATTTATGAAAAAACAACAATAATGAATAATATCGAAATGTCATTAGGTTAGAATTAAGAAAAACATTCTGGTAATCCTAATGAATTAACTGTCGGGATGGTTATTACATTGTCGTTCTATGAAGGTAGACATGTGTCTGCTCATTTTGGGCTTTTAAACTATTTTCCGATCACTAAAGAGTTGTGTCGAGACTCGAGCTTAGAACAAACTCCGATAGGTATAGGGATCCCACTAAATATTGCCATTGCGAGCCTGACAGGTGATAAGAAGCTGATCATATAACACGAGGCTGACTACATGAATTTTATGAAAGCTTTCTATATACAAGAAATAGTGAAAACATTATTGTTAAAATGACTTTTCAGTTAACCCTAATATTTTTGAAAGGACGAAAATGAAATTATTTTCCCTAAAATCCGGCTACAGTGCTATCAGAAAAAGCCAATCAGTCGTTACCGACAAAAACGACTGGTCCCAATACCAGCCCAATCAACGGGTTCTTGAACTTACCTATCAATGACAACATTGCCTAACCTCGTCCGACTTAAGAGCGATCACATTCAAGAAAATGCTTAACTCATGGGTTTGCCATCAAAATTTTCACAGCCGACCAAAACGTGGAAAAATAAATCCTAGTGCAATTTTTAAATACATTACATCTCGTTCGACACCCTAATGAGAAGATTTGAATGTCTTGGAGTCGGTCGGTTGAGAATGTCATCGGGCGAGGCATGGAATTTAAGTCATCCAGACTTTGTATTGAAATACATGTCTGATGTCGAGTGACATACAATTCTCACTGTTGTTTTCCACTGAGAATCATACTTCTCATTTAAATTAACAAAAAATTATAATCTCTTTACATAGACAGAATCTGAAAAGTCCAACAAGGCTGGAGAAAAACTAGCGCTAACATATAACACCTTCCGGCCTAAAAGGAGCGTCCACTAGCTGCAGACAACCCAGCTGAAAAAGACAAAACAAACCTTGGAACAGAAATAAAGTATGCATTGAACAAAAATATAATAATTACAGGCCACAAAAGAATGACCATTAACTGTATAAAGCACAGCTGAGTTACAAGCTAAAATAAACTTAGAACATATACTGAATTTAAAACATCAAGGCGGGATTCATACAGAAAACATAAACGTGCTAAGCCTCTTTTGAAAACAGATCAGATAAACATGTATTCCTGGAACACATGTTCAACACGAATCACATGGAAATTATGCTAAAAGGACATAATCTTATTTTGCCAAATTTCTAGCCAAAAATAACCCTAAACTTTTATTTACAATTAAACCATTTTACAGTCACTTTGGTATCCCCAAATTTAAGAATGCATTTTATGCCTTTGAGTATAGCGCAATTTTCACAAGATCCCGTAACTTTATAAATAATTTCGCTGAGTTATTTAAGTTTGAAATTATTCTTACTGTTCATGTTAGAGAAGGGATGTGGAAAACTGTAAGTATTTGCAGATTCTAAAATTGTCATTGACTGGTTTAATTTGATAATTTATTATCACACACACTCTTAAAAAGTTATTGGAAGAAGCTAATATGATAAGGGGCCATTTTGATGATATTGTATGTTTACACATTTACACACAGAAAAACACAATTTCTGATCAGCTATGGAAAGAAAGGAGACAGCAGTTACAAAACACATGGATGATTAAGAACACAGCTAAACTGATTTCTATCAATACTACCAGTCATCCATTTTCAAATTATCTTATAAAATCACCATAATACTCTCAAAACCACTGGATAATTTTTTATGTCTACATAAAACTATAGAGAATCTTCACATGATTTTTACTTACGATCCATCTTAACTGATATTATGTATTTAATTTTGAACTGATGTATAACTTATTAATACGCAATTTTTGACAATATTACTTAACTTATTAATACGCATTTTTTTGACAATATTACTCTTCATAGGAAGCATTATATGTCTAAATGTTATTCTTTTCTATATTATACAGAAAAAACAGAATTTTCTGGTTTTGTATAAATAAATATGCATAAATACATCTACTGCATATAATTTTCATATTATATTTTAAATGCATCTGCTACATATAATTTTCATATTATATTTTAATAAAAGCTAAGATTTTTCCATATAAAAAAAATCCCATAAAGCTACAAGTTACATACAATCATTGACTACATCGAAACTTGTAACTCAAGCAATCGCAAGGACAATCAGTTTGACTTTGCTATAGCTTGTGCATTCGAAGCCTGTAAGATGCTTCGCGATGGTGGGTTGTTACATTGCACATATCCACAAACTTATGGAACAAGTACGAATAGAGATTTATGAAATAAGTACGAATGCAAAGAATAGTTTTGGTAGAACATATAGGGACACTCTATTTTTCTCGACTTTTGTAATGAAAATTGGGGGTGAAAATGATTTTTTTTTAAATATATAAATAAATTTATTTATGGGAAATTTAAGACTAATTTTAATAAAATTTTATTAAAAATAATTAAGAATGTGTATCTAAATAATAAAATTAAATAAAATTTAAATTAAATGAAGATATATGTTAAATTTGCAGTGTAAATTATAATATAAATTATTTGTTTATATGGTTAATTTTTTAAGGGAATTGGCCAAGTGACTTTGTAATGGGAAGGTACAACAAGACGACTAATTGAGTCACTTCTAGGCTCAATTATATGGCTAACCTTAAATTTATAAAGAGACTTAGATCAATTGAGTGACCTTTAGGCTCAATTACATAATTAACCTTGTTATGTATTTAATTTGAAAAATTTTAAATTATATATTATGTTGTACACTTTTAGAAACTAAATTTAAGAGAATGATTACATTTTAATTTGTAGAATTAAACTTAATTTAGTTTTTTAATGTTAATAAATTAGAAAATAAGCTATTCTTTTTATATGAAGATGAAAAGTAATTTAAAATTTCATGCATATTTTACACATTAGACTTCTTATAGTGTTAACTTGTATAGAACTCAAATGAAAAATCTTGTCTTCAAATGAAGACACCAAGTATGCTTGAACAAAAACACACAAGCAACCAACAAATCCTGTAGATGTTAACCAACAAATTGGCTATGAAATAACTATAATGAGTTTTGTATAAGGCAATTGGTCCAATTGTTCAAATAATTGCAATGAATTTTTTTTAAGACAATCGAAATATGATATTGTTGTGCAGATATTATTACATGCTCAATTTATAAATATAATATAATAATATATATATATATAATATATATTATATATATAACTCCATCAATACAATTTCCCCAAAATAAATGTAAAAGTCATCAAATTGTATAATTAATATCATATTATAAATCTAATATTATAATTATATAAAACTCCATCAATACAATTTTCCCTAAAATAAATGTAAGTTGTCATAATTTTTTGTCATGAGAACTATAGTGGATGATTGGGGCACTTGTGTATTATGAAGTATAACACTATGTGAAAAAGAGATATATTATTTTTTTAGAGAAAATTAATGTTTAAAATAAATATTACTTATTCTATATTCAGTTACTATAATCAAGAATCAAACCTATATTAAATTAATTTTGATCTATGGTGCATAGAAGTGACTAGAGTAGGCAATAAATGCAAGGAAAGTAAGTAAAAAGAAGATGTATAGGTGTCGAGCCACATAAAATTGGTAGGTAATGTTCATAAATAAGTAACAAGAGGACAGTTGATTGCTTAAAATTGGAATTGGTGTTGTGTGTGTTTGAGAATCAATAGTATTCTTCACAAATAAAATCTTGGATACCCGCTACAAAAATGTCAATAAGTAACAAGAGGATAGTTGGTTGCTTAAAATTGGAATTGGTATTGTGTGTGTTTGAGAATCAAAAGTATTCTCAACAAATAAAATCTTCAATACCCGCTACAAAAATGTAACTTAAATAAATAGGTGGCCTAAAAATTAGATTTTTTTTTTTCCTAAAATATCATGACAAGGTGTGAAATTGTTACTATTCCTTTTTATTATCATGATTTATAAAAAAGAATAACTCATAAAGAAAAAATATATAATAATAATGACGAGTAGAATAAATTGTTAATGTTCCTTTTTATTGTCACGATATATAGAAAAGAATAACGGATGAAGAAAAAATATATAATAATAATGACAAGTAGAATATATAAGGAAAAAATTTCTTAATCTTCAATTAAAACTTTTAAAATAATTTTCATTTTGAATTGACAAATAGAAATAATTTTATGGCTTTTCCTTGATGATATAGTTAAATTTTCATAAGTTATGATGACTTCAATTTTGAACCCTAGTTGTAGTGGACTTTGTAACTTGAGAATATCATATAAGACAATGCATAAAAATATTGAACACTTTTACAAAGTGAATATTTTTATTTATTTAAATTATTTTTCCAATGAAGATTATATTTCATGGGCATTTTTACTCACTTTTAAAAAAGATTATAGATAATTTCATTTCTTTTTTAAAGGTAGTTAAATTTAGGATTTATGTAAAATTGTGATTTTGACCACGAATATTGTAAGGAATATATTCTTAAAATCAAATTTTAATTAAAAAAAATAATGTTTCTTGGAAAAAATTGTATACGTTGAATATTGGTGTTGAGAAAAACCTTTATAAGATCGGTGGGAATCTTTGTAAATATTTAAATTCAGGTCAATCCTCAATTGAGGTGTTGGAATTCGATAGAATATAGTGAGGGGGAGCTCGCCACCCTTGCCACCTCCCACCTCCCATTCTATTTAAGAAGACAAGTGGCAGGGCTAACCCACACCATGAATTCACACATACAAACTGCTATTAGCTTCTTTCATAGTCACACTACATACTCCTCTCCATATGAGTTTTCTTCATTGAGATACCTTGGTTCATTGTTTAATTGACACACCTATGACATCCCCATGTTGCATCTCGGACAATTCCTATATTAAACAAGTAATGTGGGGTGCGAAACTAGATACTATGGTTCAGTATTGTGCAAAAAGTTGTGTATTTCCACTGGTGTGGAGGATAACATGTTTTCATCTACAAGGCTTGGCATGCATGCTACCTCCTAGAGTTCTAGACATTGGGGATTTTAATCTCCAATGCATGTGTTTGATACTGAGCAACAAAAAGGGGAGAAGGCCAAGGAAAATAGGGGAGGAGACTCTAGGACACTGGAAAAAGTTACAGTGACAAATCAAGCAGGGGAGGGTGCTGATGTCCATCAACTCATCCTCACGATAATGTGGTTCAAGTGTGGTGGGCTAACCACCATTAGGTAATTCATCCTATGTTAAATTCCTTCTACTTTATCAAAATTTTTAATAGTCTACCATACGTTTAGAATTTTTTGGTATATAGTCCTCAGAGCACAGTGGGGGTGAGTACTGGTTTTTGTGTCCCTGTCTCTTTATGGTCATTGAACCTTTCTTGAAGTCCATTATTTTCCTCCCCTTATTCATTCCATTACATAATTTCCAGCATAGAGTCCCCTCGCAAATCTAGTTTCACTATGCTTTATTTCTATTTGGTTTTCAATGTTGCAGTCCCCATAGTCTCAAGGTTTTCTAGGTGATATTTTCATCTTGGTCTCTACTAACCTAGTGAGGCATGCCCTGAACGATGTGAAAATTTCAGGGGTCTAGTGGAAAAGGTCCTCAAGTTCGACTACGAGCCCAAGTTGAAGCTCAAGATGCGGCAACCATTTTTGACTGATCCACTTCTCCAGAAATTTAGAAGGAAATTCATCAACTTGAAGCCTTGGCCACTAACAACTATCAATCCTACTTAGACTCTAAAATTCTAGCTAAATTAGCCTATTGGGTTCCTAAACTTAGACATACCAAGGTGATGGCTTCCCGCTGTTTAACACAAAATATCTCTGACAAAGGCCCGCGTCCGGACGCTCTTTATGGTTGACCTTAAATGTTGGTACTCTCCTCGAAAATGGTTTTAGGGTTCGGGAAAGGTCTTTGACCGGTTGCACCCACACCTGCCGGTTCTTTTCACACCAACCTGACTTTTGTTAACTCATGCTCCGTCATTCTGTCATTGTTGTTGTTCTGCCGCGCCGAAACCTGCTCTGTCTGTGAGGAACCTCTGGTTCTCTGTGTGTTGGTTCGGATATCGACTCCGTGGCTATCTCTCGGCTTCAATGGTTATGGGCGGTGAGTTCTTGTCGGCCTGTGAAGGCACATTCGGCTCTGCTCGATGACAACTGGTTAACTGTATATTTGTTTGTTTATTTTTGTTTTGAGGCCAACACTGTTTCAAGCTAGTTAACTGTTTGTTTCATTCCATGGCAGGTCCGTTCTCCAGGTCCTGCGCTTCGTCCCTAATGTGCAGGTAAGGAATGGTTCCTTGATATAGTATTTCCGCCTTTCTCCTTCAAATTTTAACCGCCTCTGCCACTGTCTTTCAGGTTTTGTTTATGGTTGTATTTGTACCCTTCTCGGCTCCCAGGTCTTCTGGTAAGACTCCTGGTCCTCTGGTTTTTTCTTTCAATTTTAAATGCCCATATATGTATTTTACAGGTCTCTAACCTTTGTTGGTTTGATTTGCAGGTGAGTCCAGATGACTAGCCTGTGCTCGCGGTGCTCCTAACCGACTTCTCCTCACGCTCTTTCCGGGTAGTGTCTTCACATATATGACTGTAGTTATTTGTAGATTTGTTCTTGTTCTTAGGTTAGCTCGCCTCTGCTGTGGAACAATAGGGTGGTATGGTTATCTGTGTAGTGGTTTCTCATTGGCGTTGATTATGGCCTCGGCCTTTCTCCTGTATATGATTATCGAATTCCTTCTTACTCAAACCCTTGTTGGGTTTTTACGGGCTTTTAAGCCGTCGCACTATATAGAGTTATTTGGTATGTTTTGAACAGTTCAGGGTGTTGAAACCCTCCTCCTATCACTTTCTGTCTCCCAGCTATGTAAAACCCTAGGGTTTATCCAAACCCTTGTCTGTTGACTCACTTGATGATTACGGCTGTAACTATTTGGCTTCTGGTTATATATTTGTGTTGTTCAAGATTCTGCTCCGTTGATGGCTATGCCAGTTCTTAAACACTATTCTATTATATCATTGCTGCTCGAATATGGAATTTGTAATTCTGGTTCTGTTCTTTAAATTCTTGTTTTGTTATAATACGTTGATTTATTGGCTATACTGAATAGTATATGAGGGTTTGTATAATCGTATGAAATGATACAATATTGTGCTACTCTTGCTACAACACTTTACTCGGCCTTTAATTAATCAGGGGGCTCTTAGAAATACATGTATTTCTCCTTTTCGTATGCACAAGTTTTTGTCCACTGGTTATGGGAATGTCTGAACTGTTTGCGTCCGCTTCTCCTACGCACTCGTCTGGGTGTTGGCTTGTGTGTACAGCCTTGTATGCTCTCTGTCGGATAGTGCTGTGATTGTCACGTCCGCTCCACTTACAGATTGTCTCTGTCTTTTATTTCAAACACAATTTGATTGTACAGGAACTTAGATTATAATGCAAGAATTTGCCTATTACAGTGATGAATAAGGAAACGAATAAACGATAAAAAATATCTTGGAAATGACTGTAGCATTCTATGTATATTTTTTTTTCATATGAGAGAGGAACCTTTTACAATCATACCCCTGCTATCTTTAAACTCAAAGAACCTAACCGTTCTTTCTCAGTGGAACTGTCCCAACAGATTTGGGCAACTGTTTTTATCTAAGTATCTATAACTAATACAATGCTTTTAAAGAAAATTAATTTAACTAACAGTTATGTTTCTGTTTCTAATTCCTAAATAAGACAGAATCAGTGTACGAACTAATTTAATTGAATCCTATCAGCATACTAAAAAAGTAAATAAAACAAGTAAATGAAATAAAATAACTGACAAGGCTTTGACACCTGTCCAGCTATACGTAGTGACTGTGTGTTCTGTTTCTCTCTGAGACTGCCAGCCTCATTCTGCCTCCTCAGAGCTGGATGCTCCTGCATTAGGCTCCCGGGGTGACAAAAAGTCATGGCTCCGTTCCATGAGGTCGTCAACAGAGTAGCCTGCCTTTTGTATTTGTGTCTCATTAAGCCACGAACTGTCCTCTATTGGACGGTTCTTCGACTTCACCAAATACCACAAATACTCCTTCCTGCGTGTGCGCTTAGCTACCTGTGTGTCCAGAATTCCCTCAATCTCGACGGGTGGTGCCATCGGCATCTGTCTCGTCCATGAATCTCCTTCCAATTTGGTGTCCCGCGGTGGCTCTGCTGCTGCATCATCTGCTAAACCTGCAACATAAGGGAACAAATCTGCCACATTAAAAATAGGGGAAATACCAATCCCTGGTGGCAACTGTATCTCATAAGCGTTCGCAGAAAATTTGCAAATGATCTTGCAGGGCCCGATCTTCTTAAATTTGAGCTTGCTGTACTCTCGCTTTGGAAACCGTTCCTTGCGTAGGTACGCAAGAAATTCATCCCCGACATTAAACTGAACTTCCCGGCGTTTTGTATCAGCTCGCTGCTTGTACCTCTGACTGCTGTCCTGTAGTTTCAGCTTAACCTGTTCGTGCAGTTTGCTCATAGCTTGGGCGAAATCTTCTCCATCAGCGCTCCGTTTTTCCAGTTTCCCCAAATCTCGTAACTCGTGCACTCCTCGCGGATGCATGCCGTACAGAATTTGGAATGGACTGTATCCTGTGCTACGGTTAGGGGAATCATTGTATGCGAATTCCGCCTGTGCCAGTACACGATCCCAAGTCCGGGAATTTTCACCTGTTAGACTTCTAAGCAAATTCCCCAGACTTCGGTTCACTACCTCCGTCTGCCCGTCCGTCTGCGGATGATAAGCGGAGCTGAATTGCAACTGAGTATTTAATTTTTTCCACAGAGTTCGCCAAAAATGGCCTGTGAACTTGGCATCTCTGTCAGAGATAATGGTTCGTGGAAGTCCATGCAACTGCACAATCTCTGTAAAGAAAAGATGTGCTATGTAAGTAGCATCGCTGGTTTTCCTGCATGGTACAAAGTGTGCCATTTTCGAAAATCGGTCAACTACAACCATCACTGAATCAAAGCCGCATTGTGTCTTCGGTAATCCCAATACGAAATCCATACTGACTGAATCCCATGGTCGACTAGGAATGGGCAATGGCATATAAAGTCCAGTGTTCTGACTGTGACCTTTTGCCAATTGACAAATTTTACACCTAGCCACATACCTCTGCACATCTCGCTGCAACTTAGGCCAAAAATAGAAATGCTGTACCTGAGCAACGGTCTTGTCAATTCCGAAGTGTCCTGCCAGGTCTCCGCTGTGTTTTTCCTGTATGATATTTTCCCGCATAGAACAGTTGGGAATACATAACTGCCCTCCTTTGAACAGCAATCCTTCCTGTAAGTTATAATCCAGCCACTTGCTGTCATTTCATAACAGTGGGTTTTGGCAAGCCTCATAGGCCTCCATAAACTCGGTGTCAGTCGGATACATCTCTTTCAAATGTTCAAATCCTAAGATCTGCATTGTGCTCTCCTGTAACAGTAATGTTCTCCTACTAAGTGCATCTGCTACCTTATTCGATTGCCCACTAATGTGCTTTAGTACAAACGTGAAACTTTGCAAGTACTCAACCCAAGCCGCATGCTTGTGGTTCAATTTGTGCTGCTGCATAATGTACTGTAACGCAGAATTATTAGAAAATAAGACAAATTCGTTACCCAATAGGTAATGCCGCCAGTGTTTCAAAGCCTGCACGATGGCGTAGAACTCCTTGTCATAGGTCGAGTACTTCTGTCTGCTCTCATTTAGCTTTTCGCTGAAATAAGCAACTGGTTTGTCCTCCTGGCTAAGAACTGCCCCAATGGCTGTACCACTGGCATCACAACGAACTTGAAAAAGCTTGTTGAAATCTGGCAGTCTCAACACTGGTCTTTCAGTGATCTTTTTTTTCAAGATCTGAAAACTGTGTTCTGCTGCTTCAGTCCAGTGAAATGGCTGATTCACTTTCTTGATTGTATCCAACATTGGTGCGCAAATCTCGCTGAAATTTCTGATGAAATTCCTGTAAAAACTGGCAAGTCCACGGAAACTTCGAACCTCAAATAAACTTTTCGGAGAAGGCCAGCTAACTATAGCTGTCACCTTTTCTGTGTCCATCTTTAATTCATTCTCCGCAATAACAAAACCCAGATATATTAGTTCCCGCTGAAAAAATGTACATTTCTTCAAGTTAATTAACAACTTGTTCTGCTGTAATTTTCTCAACACACTCTGTAAATGCCTGAAATGATCCTCCTTGGTCTTACTAAAAATCAGAATATCGTCCAAGTAAACTATTACAAACTTACCGTTAAATTCCTTCAGCACTTCATTCATCAGACGCATGAACGTGCTGGGAGCGTTGCTCAAACCAAACGGCATCACCAGCCATTCGTGTAAGCCTTCGTTTGTCTTGAAAGCGGTTTTCCATTCATCTCCCTCACGAATCCGGATCTGGTGATATCCACTCTTCAAGTCAATCTTGGAAAAATAAGTCGCTCCACTCAGACAATCCATCATATCGTCCATCCTTGGTAAGGGAAACCTGTACCTAACAGTAATTTTGTTAATAGCCCTGGAATCCGTACACATTCTCCACTCTCCTCCTTTCTTGGGAGCCAAAACAGTGGGTACTGCACATGGACTCATGCTCTCCCGAATCAAACCTTTGTCCAACAACTCTTGAACCTGTTTCCTAATCTCTTCATGGTCCTTGGGACTCATGCGGTAAGCTGCTTTATTTGGCAGACTTGCCCCTGGTATAAAGTCAATGCAGTGACTAATACCCCTCCTAGGTGGCAACTCATCGGGAAGATCATCTACCACAATGTCTCCAAAATCCTGCAACAACCTCTGAACTTCTTTAGGCAAATCTGAAACCTGTGTGTGGAGTACCACTGCTCTTAGTCTCCTTATGACAAGAAAATTTATCTCGCTGTCCTCAATCTGCTTTATGAATTCTTTCCCACCTAACAGCAGTGCTTTCACTCCACTAGCTTCTGCTGTGTTTTCCTCTTTGATGGGTACAAGTGTATGCTTGATCCCATCTTTCACAAATTTGTAGCAGTTAGTTTTCCCATCATGAACCGCACTTCTGTCAAACTGCCAAGGTCGTCCTAACAACAAATGACAGACATCCATTGGCATGACATCGCAAAGAATCTTGTCCTTATACTTACCAATCTGAAACTCTACCTCACACTGTTCATCAACTAACAGTTGATGCCCCTTCTGCAACCACGATACTTTGTAGGGAGTGGGATGTTTCAGCTTCTTTAATCCCAGCTTCTCCACCATCTCCACAGCTACCAGATTATCGGTACTCCCACTGTTAATGATCACCTTACAACACTTACCTCGTGACTTGCAAACAGTGCGAAACAAAGCCTTTCGCTGATCTGGTTCTGCAACTTCCTTTGTTGGCTTCAACAGCACTTTATTTAACACCAAGGCTTCCCCTGTCTCTGGTGTATTCTCCGCTTCTTGAGGTGTCTCCTCAACATCCTTCGGTTGAGCAACATAGGTGCCTCTTCCGCCTGCTGGTTCACCTTCCGGACAGTCATACGACTTGTGTCCCAATTTATGACAACGGTAACATTGGACAGTTCCCCTGCCTCGACCAAATCCTCGTCCTCTCTGAGCTGGTCGTCCTTCCCTGTTGCTGTTGTCCTTATCTGTTGTACCAGTAGATTTGGAACTGCTGCCTTCCTCATTTGAACTTGCACCTCTACCTCTACCATAAACTTTTCCTTTTCCTCTGCCAGAACCACCTCCCCTCCTGGTGTTCTGCTTCCTATTTATCTTCTCCTCTGCCTTCATTGCAAACTGATAGGCTTCATCCAATGTTTGTGGTGAAAGAATACCAATTTTGTCCAAAATCTCTCCCCTCAAGCCATTTACAAATCTGGCTGTTTTCTCTGAGGTATCCTCCACATACCCTGCTCGCAGATTCAATTTATAAAACTCCTCTGTAAACTCCCTAACAGTCATTCCTCTTTGTTTCAGGTTCTGTACCTGCCTATACAACATAATCTGATAATCTTTCGGTAGGAACTTCTCCTTCAGCTTTGCTTCCATCCTGGCCCATTTCTTGATTGGCTGTTTGTTTAATCTTCTCCTTTCCGCCTGAACGCTGTCCCACCATAAGGACGCATGTCCTTTCAGCTTGGTGGCGGCAAACTTTACTTGTTTGTCTTCGCTGGTCTCCTCAAACTCAAAGAATTTATTCACTTCACTTAGCCAATCTAACAACACATCTGCCGATAAGCTTCCGTCATAGGTAGGCAACTCATGCCTTGGCTTATGATTGGACAGCAAAACTGATTTTAATAATCTCAGTTCCGGTGTTACTCCCTCATACTCATCCTCCTCTGGTTCAACTGTCTCTTCATCACTGTTATCTGCTGGGTTTCTTCTTCCTCCAGCCTCTATCACTACCAATCTTTCATGCAAAACTCGTATCTCCTCTCGCAATCCAGCATCTACTGGCCTGTGGACTACTCGTCCTCTTCCTCTTCCTCTTCCGCTCTTCCTCTTCCTCTTGCTTCACCTTCACCTTCTACCTGTTCCATTTGTTCTAACTCAAGAAACTAGCTCTGATACCACTTATGATGGCTTCCCGCCGTTTAACACAAAATATCTCTGACAAAGGCCCGCGTCTGGACGCTCTTTATGGTTGACCTTAAATGTTGGTACTCTCCTCGAAAATGGTTTTAGGGTTCGGGAAAGGTCTTTGACCCGTTGCACCCACACCTGCCGGTTCTCTTCACACCAACCCGACTTTTGTCAACTCATGCTCCGTCATTCTGTCATTGTTGTTGTTCTGCCGCGCCGAACCCTGCTCTGTCTGTGAGGAACCTCTGGTTCTCTGTGTGTTGGTTCGGATATCGACTCCATGGATATCTCTCGGCTTCAATGGTTATGGGCGTTGAGTTCTTGTCGGCCTGTGAAGGCACATTCGGCTCTGCTCGATGACAACTGGTTAACTGTATATTTGTTTGTTTATTTTTGTTTTGAGGCCAACACTGTTTCAAGCTAGTTAACTGTTTGTTTCATTCCATGGCAGGTCCATTCTCCAGGTCCTGCGCTTCGTCCCTAATGTGCAGGTAAGGAATGGTTCCTTGATATAGTATTTTCGCCTTTCTCCTTCAAATTTTAACCGCCTCTGCCACTGTCTTTCAGGTTTTGTTTATGGTTGTATTTGTACCCTTCTTGGCTCCCAGGTCTTCTGGTAAGACTCCTGGTCCTCTGGTTTTTTCTTTCAATTTTAAATGCCCATATATGTATTTTACAGGTCTCTAACCTTTGTTGGTTTGATTTGCAGGTGAGTCCAGATGACTGGCCTGTGCTCGCGGTGCTCCTAACCGACTTCTCCTCACGCTCTTTCCGGGTAGTGTCTTCACATATATGACTGTAGTTATCTGTAGATTTGTTCTTGTTCTTAGGTTAGCTCGCCTCTGCTGTGGAACAATAGGGTGGTATGGTTATCTGTGTAGTGGTTTCTCATTGGCGTTGATTATGGCCTCGGCCTTTCTCCTGTATATGATTATCGAATTCCTTCTTACTCAAACCCTTGTTGGGTTTTTACGGGCTTTTAAGCCGTCGCACTATATAGAGTTATTTGGTATGTTTTGAACAGTTCAGGGTGTTGAAACCCTCCTCCTATCACTTTCTGTCTTCGAGCTATGTAAAACCCTAGGGTTTATCCAAACCCTTGTTCGTTGACTCAGTTGATGATTACGGCTGTAACTATTTGGCTTCTGGTTATATATTTGTGTTGTTCAAGATTCTGCTCCGTTGATGGCTATGCCAGTTCTTAAACACTATTCTATTGTATCATTGCTGCTCGAATATGGAATTTGTAATTCTGGTTTTGTTCTTTAAATTCTTGTTTTGTTATAATGCATTGATTTATTGGCTATACTGAACAGTATATGAGGGTTTGTATAATCGTATGAAATGATACAATATTGTGCTACTCTTGCTACAGCACTTTACTCGGCCTTTAATTAATCAGGGGGCTCTTAGAAATACCTGTATTTCTCCTTTTCGTATGCACAGGTTTTTGTCCACTGGTTATGGGAATGTCTGAACTGTTTGCGTCCGCTTCTCCTACGCACTCGTCTGGGTGTTGGCTTGTGTGTACAGCCTTGTATGCTCTCTGTCGGATAGTGCTGTGACTGTGACGTCCGCTCCACTTACAGATTGTCTCTGTCTTTTATTTCAAACACAATTTGATTGTACATGAACTTAGATTATAATGCAAGAATTTGCCTATTACAGTGATGAATAAGGAAACGAATAAACGATAAAAAATATCTTGGAAATGACTGTAGCATTCTATGTATATATTTTTTTCATATGAGAGAGGAACCTTTTACAATCATACCCCTGCTATCTTTAAACTCAAAGAACCTAAGTGTTCTTTCTCAGTGGAACTGTCCCAACAGATTTGGGCAACTGTTTTTATCTAACTGTCTATAACTAATACAATGCTTTTAAAGAAAATTAATTTAACTAACAGTTATGTTTCTGTTTCTAATTCCTAAATAAGACAGAATCAATGTACGAACTAATTTAACTGAATCCTATCAACATACTAAAAAAGTAAATAAAACAAGTAAATGAAATAAAATAACTGACAAGGCTTTGACACCTGTCCAGCTATACGTAGTGATTGTGTGTTTTGTTTCTCTCTGAGACTGCCAGCCTCATTCTGCCTCCTCAGAGCTGGATGCTCCTGCATCACAAGGGAAGACAAAGCCAATATTTTGACTCCAGTGGCCTCCATTGGAGATGAAGACACTCATGGGTATAGTCCTCAAGGGAAATCTTGAAGACTACAACAATATCATATATTTTCTGAATGAAATACACCATATTCAACATCATAAAATCTGTTGTATTTCTAGTTTGGATGCTCGACTGGCTCTCATTGAAGGTCATCTCCAATATGGTTTGAAACCTCTAGCACCAGTGGGAATCTGCACTCAGAATCTGGCTCTAGTTACTTCATTTGATTCTTGATGTTATATTTAGCCACTCAACATATGTATTTACTTTTTAGTAATTTATTTTATTTCAATTTTCATGGACTTAAGAGTCATAGTTGTTGACATTTTGGGAAATTTGTAGTCTGTTGGCTTCCCTTGACATATATTATCCACAAACACTAATTTATTTTTTATGAAGTCATTTTAAAGCAATATAATTTCAAATTAACAAGCAAAAAAACTTTGATTAATACAAATTAAAATTACTTTAATTGAAACTACTACATTAATTATGGACAACATCAAAAAGAAAACCATATAATCAAAACTTAGAGTTTACAATTTGAAATAAAAAATTATTTGAAATTTTGCCTTCATAATTGGTTCCTATAGATAAATAAAAAATAATTATGCATACTCGTAATAAAAATTGGGAAGATTTGAAAAACTAAAAATAAAAATTGAAAAATTTAAAAAAATAAAAAAACGGAATTTTATTATTATTATTTTAATTTATAAATTTTATTTAAAATTTTGCGTCTGGTTATTACAAGATCAATAAAAAAGAATCGTGCATACTTGTAATAAAAATTTGAAAAAAAAAAAAAAAAATGGAATATTTAAAAAATAAAAAAAGCATAGTTTAAGAGTAATCTTATTATTATTATTATTATTTTAAGTTATAGATATGTTTAAATAATAAATATTTTATATATATATATAATATATATATATATATTATATATATATATATATATAATATATATAATTTAAGAATAGTGGATATCCTAGGGAAGGATGATTTATGAAATCATGGCTTCTCATATTTTCTATAGTTTTAACTCCACATATACATTATCAGCTTCTATGCCTATCCTTTCTCACTCTATATTCTATTCATGGTTAGCTTTTGTGGTTCTACTGAGAAATGATGAATTATAAACCCACTTCTTTATGGATGATTGTAGATATAGATGGTGAACATCACATATGTTTAGGTTGATAGGCATGTCTATAAGAATTCTATAATTTTAATTTAATTATCAATAATTAGTAAGTGAAAGTTAGATATTTAATGTTCATGAAATATGTCATAATAGTCATAATAGTATTTAGAGATCAATGTTAAGATTTATCTCCAAGTTATTTATGTTTTTTTAATTAATTTATCTCAATTTAATTAATTAAGAAAAAAGTCATATCAACATGTGCTATATTAGGTATGTTATATTGACAACTTATGATTTTAGTCTATGATATTATAGTAAAAGTATTTACAAGTGAGAATAAATCTCCATAGTTAAAAATAGTATTTAATTCATATTAATTAGTAATAATAACAACATAAAATAACATTAATTCTCATGATTTTTTTTAATTTAGATAATGTGAAATGTTTTTTCTAACAAGATTTTGAACGGTTATCCCGGATAATGTGGCTTCCCCATTGGGAGGTACAAATCTCAATCCTCACATTCATGGCAGTTCTAATGCCTTTAGTATACAATTCCATTATCTAAGGGAGCATGGTGGTATTTCGACTACTGTGAGACTTTGGTTTTGCCATATCCTTACCTTGGGGAACCTCCTGAGCCTGCAAATTTTTGCAGTGAGCTTTGCACAATGATTCAAATTGTCATGGATCACAATCCAATCCTAAGGATTGCATTTTGCAAGCTGGGGTCTGCAATTGGTATTTCGACCAGAAAAGGAAGCTCTATTCAACTAAATTCGAGCATTGGGTTAATTCCAAAGCACACGATTGGGAACATGATAGCCTGGCTGGTAGCTCATAGCAGAAAACTCCGCTTCAGTTGGTTCCTGGTCTTGAAGTGTTCCGCAGGCAACAATTAGGTAAACTCTGGCAAATTTTCTCTCCCTTTTTTTAAAGCCACAGATTGCAGTCTCGTTTAGGCAATTCTATGTGGTTCTCTATAGAAATATCTCTCTTTATATTGCAAGTAGTTCTTGGCAATTGGATGGGATTTGTAGGTGCCAAAGGTTAGAATTTGTGGTCTCCGTGTTTCCAGGGTATAATGGACAATTCTTGTAGCAAAGAAGGGTGCAAAGGAGCCTCAGATTCATGCCCCCTCAACCCTCACCCTCTTATCGGTGAGTGAATTGACTATCATTCTTTTTGTCA
This sequence comes from Pinus taeda, assembly GCA_000404065.3. NCBI lineage: Eukaryota > Viridiplantae > Streptophyta > Pinopsida > Pinales > Pinaceae > Pinus > Pinus taeda. The sequence goes on along the minus strand of APFE031194900.1, from coordinate 84,774 downwards.
GCTATTTCTTCAACTCTCGCAAACAGTTTTGGAACACTCTGAACGAATGCATAGGCTTCAGGATCATATCAACATCCATAACGATGAAATGAACTCCCTTTCATATCTAATTGGACGATCTCACCTCATCATGCCATAGTGCATGAAAACAGTGCTCGGGAAGAAACATAGGTGCAGGGCAGGCTGAAGCAATGTCAGTAGATTCCTCCTTTTGTTGAATGACAAAGTAATGTAAACTTATTCTTCACTCTGGCTAATTTTGTCAATTATACAGTTGCAAGCATGTTAGTAGTGTGTACGAGTCAGGTAGTCAGTGTGTAGATGTTATTGAATTTGTCTTCTGATGATGAATAATTACATCTGAGACCTCGTTGTCAATCTCTCAGATTTTTGTATGGGTTTAGAGTATAGATTTTATAAAGAAATTTAAAAAAGAATTTTTATTTTTATTTTTTGTTTTAATGCTTATTAATACCTATTAATATTTACAAATAAATTATTTTGTTTACTTTTGTCAATTTATATTTCAAAATAGGATTTTTTTTTACAGTTATATCAATTGTCAAAATTATGATTTAATTAAATCATGATTTTAATTGAAGATAACATTTCTTTTAATTGAAAAACGATTTTGATATATTTAATTTGAAGCTATGAGATTTTTATATAAAATTATGATTGAGTTAATAAGCAGTAAAACCAACAAAACCTTATGATTTTGATAAATAAATTAATTCAAACAACTTTATATAATAACAAATAACATTAACAAAATTTATAATCACCATCACAATAATAATAAAACGTTTAACCTATATAAAATTATTAAAAGTACTTTAAGCTGGTAAGGGTTTAAAAAAAAACTAAAGTTCTATTGAAGCAATGTCACCAAGAGTTATAAATTTTAGTAGAATGCATATTTTAAGTAGTGAATTTTAGAAGGATAATTATATAAATTAAATGGTTATTAATATCAATAAAGATTAAAAGCACTTATGTTATGATATATTTCATATTAAAAAAATCATAAAATTAACTAAATTACAAATTTTATTTTAAATTATCCTTATGATTAACTAAAAAAATTCAGTATGAATTAAATATTTTATACACTTAAAAAATATTTAAGAATATTTTTAACAAATAGAATCATCCCCAATTTACCATAGAAACTCTATAAGGCAAATATCATGGTTTATTAATATCAATCAAATATTTTACATATAATTTAATTCAATTTCATTTTATATCATTTTTTTAATGAAATAAAAAACAAAAACAACATATTTACTTTTAAAATAAATTTCAATCCTTTATAGATAACTATTAATAAAAGAATTACATAACAAAGTTAATGCCATTCACCTATTAAATTAAAATTCAAAAGAACTTATTTCAAAATAAACACACTTGTAAAGATATGTAGTCTTATCCCACATCTGAGTGTACATGCTCATGTTGTATGACAACTTGGGGGGAACGGCAAGGTGGCAGCCATTAACTAATCTCACCTCAATCCACATTCAATGCATACAAGCCATGACCTCTCTATTGGTGACTGAGAATTTATGGCCAAGGCATGGCATAGACTCAGGCATAATTGAACCACACATTCCTTCGGGCAGTGTCCTTGATGCTGAGAGGAATCAATCGTTGGCGGTTTGGAGTTGTTGTGAGACACATGCAACCTTAGAGATCTAGAGGGAATTGCATCTTTCTGATAATCATGGTGAGAGAGAGAGCCAGAGCCAGACAGAGCGACATGGGACAAGGTTGCCAACCTATTCTCGCATGGAATGCTTAGGGGGAGGAGTAATTTGACGACGATATTCTAGTGTGCATTCGTAGACTCACAGCTACCATGAAGGTTGAGGAGAGTCCCAACACCAAAAACACTCTAGGAGCTGCTAGGAATCTGTTAGCTAGGAATTTTGGGGACGAAGAGGGAATTAAGGAAAATTTTGAAAGAAAGATGGAAAAGGCTAATACTTTTCGTGTGCATACACGAACTATGCTCAGAAACTTTTCTAGGGTGATAAGGATTCCCTTTTCGTCTCCTTCGGCTCATCTAGCATCATCCACTTCACATAATTGGTCTGAAATGAAGGGCTCTTCCCACCATGGACATAGACACTCTCCATGCAATTGATGAGGAATGCAGACAAAGAAGGAAAAGGTGGCAGCCAGCCATAGCTCTCCGGTGATAGTGGAATAGCCACAAAACCTGACAAATTAGAGTAGTATCGAGGGAACTTCATATAGCGAACCCTTCGAGGAACTTAAGAACTCATGTATAACATTCATTGAATGGTATCATCCTCCCTAGCCTATAAAAGGATACACCAACCCATTGCTTTTCCTAGAGATGCAAAGGCAAAATCGAAAGGAGAAAGGTCAACTTGGCAAAGTCTCGAGGGAAAGAACTGAACCATCTCAACCCCAAAACTGACTAGGATAAAGCCCAACCCCAAGGCATGATAAATTTCCAAAAAAATTATTCTCAACAACTTTTATACATGTAGTTTTGCTACTCTAAACTATCTAATCCTTGCTATATTTACATATAATTTTTAATACTCTAAACTATTTAGTCCCTGCCACATTCTTTTCAGTTTGGTTTTCATATGGTCATTGTCTTACACTTCAACTCAACAAAAAAAACCATATAATTTGGTGTCATGAAAAGATCGCTCTCTCTTCAAAATCCTTTGTTTTTTTTGGGCTATTGTTCACACTAAAGCTCAATGTCTCAATGTTCTTTCCTAGGCAGGCCGTCCAGGATTTGCTGTAGAAAACAAACATTTCCGAATTTTTAAGTCTATATTTTATGCACATTCCCGAACATATAAAAAAAATTTCACTTGCCTAAAAAAAATAATATTTACAAATTATATAAAGTATTTACAAATTATATAAAGTTTCGTAATCCAAATGTCACAGTCCTCAAAAGAGTTGAAGGATCGAGCCTCTTGATTGGCTAGCGGGAACACTTCAAAGCTGCCGCCACATACTGTTTAGTAAGGAGACTTTAATTTGATTATATAATAGTATGATGATTAAATAAATTTAATTTTTTTTTATAACGATTTGTAATATGAATGGAATATGTTTTAAAATTGTTTATGTTGTGCTAAGAGTTGGATATGTGTTATAAATATGAAATTGATAATTTGAGTTTAGAGTACGCCTTATAATTGTTTAGATTTGGTTAAAAGTTTGTTTCTTAAAAAAACAGACTAAAATTAACTTAGAAACAGACGAAAATTAACTTGTATATGACAATTCAAAATTAACTTATATATGACAATTGAAAGAATTATTTTGAGTGACATAATTTTCTTTGAATAAAAATGATAAATCAATATACCCTGGAAAATAATACTAACAATAACTCTCCTCAAAACTAGTTTTACAAGTAAATTATGATAAATCTTCTATCCTAAAAAGAAAGAATATGCCATTGATAACCATATTTATCGTAAGCAGAGTAACAAGAGATTTGGCATAACCATCAGGTTGTTCACAGAAATTACATTCTTTGTTTTAACTGCAACGAGCCTGGAGATACATGTATAAAGGGCCAGCTCTGTTGTATCTTAATTAAGCGAAATTCAACCTACCATACCCAGGATTTCAATAATTCTGGTAAGTGTTGAATCCCGTAGCCACGAAGTGCCTCGTGTGCCACTATATTTCCACAACCTTCTAGAAAAGTTTATTTTGTTCTTGCGGTGTGACGGGGGATCCAAAGCGGGTCAGAGTAGGGTTCCGCTTCCTCTCCCTGGATCCAATGTGCCCCGCTCGAGTATCAATGCTCCGATGGACAGTGAACCTTGAATTCTCCGTAAGTGAGGTGATATCGTCAGGCCTGCCTACTTTTCCTTTCGAAGAGTATTTCAGAATTGGCCGAAGTGTTTTTGGAGCGTCAAAACTAAAATTTTCTCAAAACTAGTGTAGTAAGACAGTGAGATGTCACTTCGTGTTACTTTTGAGAAGTTATTTTAGGAACTGTCAGTTAGCATATTTTTAGTCGCTTTTAAATATTTTTATATTTTTGTCGCTGAGCTGCCACCACTATTACTGAATCACAGCGGCTGCCACCACCAAAAGTTGTGGCAGTCGCTGCTGTATCGTAAGAACCGCCACCACTGTTAGTGAACCACAGCGGCTGCAATCACCAAAAGCTGTCGCAGTCGTTTCTGTATCCTGCGAAATGTTTTCAGCTTTTAGTCAGATCTGCCCCTGCTGTTGAAGCGTGATGGTTCAGTTCAGAGATAGCTAATGGAGTGAGTTTAACAGTGTATAATTGGCATCCATAAGTAGTGGGGCGCCATTTTTCAGGGAAGGATCCCTTAAATCTCTGTGACGTGGAAGATAAGTTTTTGGAAAGTAAAAGGTATTTAATGTATATGGAGCACACAAAGTATTTTAATGTTTTGGACGCTTAAAAATAGATATATTGGCTTTATTTTCTAAGAAGGGGTGACACGTAGTTGGTGAATAGAAAATTGCTTTTTCAGTAAAATGTTTTAATTTAAAAAGTCTAATACATATGTGAAGGAGTTCTATCAGTTTGGTTGTTTTTGGTTGTGTTTTTTTTAATGGAAGGATTTTCATTCCATTTCTTTAGAATTATTAAAAAAAAATTGTGAATACAGTTGACTAAAGAGATTATCAAATATTTTTAAGGTATTATAAGAATTTTTTTAATGGTTTATGGAATTAATTTTGGGCACTTAGAAGGACCTTTTATGAATTTTGGTCTTAAATTTTTTTTAGATATAAGAATGTTCTGAAGTAGTTGAGAATGAGTTTATAATTTTGGATGAAGAAACTCTATAGTATGTCAAATAGTAAGAAAAAGAAAATTGAAAAATTATGGAAAAAGAAGAATATGCCAAGCCTTCAATTCAAAGTTAAGTAGATGACTCAAATTGTCCCAAGATATTGGGAGCATCCAATGCAAAGATAACTATAGATACTATAGCATTAGGATATTTGGGTATTGATAAAGTCAACATTGTCAAGCTTCAAACCCTTAGGAGAGGGTTTCAATAATTAAAGATAAAGTAGATAGAGAATATTGACTAGTTGAATGACTAAAATAATGGAAGTTGTGAACCAAATTAGAACTCATGGAGAAATGACTGAAGATTAGAAAATTGTGCAAAATATTCTTAGGAGTCTAACTAAGAAGTTCGAAATGATTGTTATTTTCATAGAGTCCAATGGTTTGTCTAAAGTGATAGTAAAAGAATTGAATGGATCTCTCTCTTCTAATGAATCAAGAATCAACATGGAAGAGAAGTCCTTAGATTATGTGTTCAAGACTCAAGCCTCTCCATTAGCAAAGGTAGAGGAAGAGGAACCACATGTACAGGACAAAGAGGCCGAGGAATACAAGAGAAATATCTATACTACAATAGTCAAGATAATCATGTCAGCTTACAAAGTCTTAGCATTAGAAGTAGAGAGGTAAAAGATGGACTAATAAGTCCAAGGTACAGTGTTATTACCACAAGAAATATGGACATTATGAAAGTGAATGTAGAAAGAAGAAGTCAAATGTTAACAAGGGCAAAGCACATGTCTTTTACATAGAAGAATGGGCAGCTGAGCCAATCTCCATCTCATATCCAATCACTGAAGAAGATCGCAAAAATGATATTTGGTTGTTGGATAGTGGCTACAACAATCATATGACAGGTAATAAAAGGTTGTTTTCTAGTATTAATAATTATGTTCATTATGAAATTACTATAGGATAAGATCATCATGTGAAGACCATATGAAAAGGTGTTGTGTTTATCTTGACTAAGAAAAATTAGAGGAAAGACATTCATGATGTTCTCTATGTACCAAATCTCAAATATAACTTGTTAATCATATAAATTGTTGCAAAGGTCTAAATGTCTAAGAATAGAATGTTCTCATTGAATTTGAAAACTTTAAATATGTCATAGGCATACACACAAAATGTCTCAAAGTATGTGAGAGTTGGTTGTGGCATCTCAGGTTTTTTGACCTGTATTTTAGGAGTCCTAAGCTATTGCAAAAATAATTGATGGTTAAGGGATTTCCCATATTGAATGAGCAAGGTAGCAGTTGTGAAAGTTGCATTCTAGGGAAGCATCAAACACACTTCTTTCTAGAAGCCTCCTTTAGAGAAAAGGAGCATCTAGGATACTTCCACAAAAATCTATGTGGACCTATAGAAACTCAATATATTGGGGGAAGCTTTTGTTTTCTAACATTTATTGATGATTTTGGTAGGAAAGTGTGGGTGTATTATCTCATGAAAGAATCAGATATGTTCACAAAGATCAAAGAGTTTAAAGTTCTTCTAGAAAAGAAAAGTGTAAAAGTATGTCAAAGTGCTTAGATCAGATGGAGAAGGAGAGTATGAGTCATGGGAGTTTGCACATTTTTTTAAATAATATGGAATTAAAATAAAATTCATGGCCAAGTATAGTCCACAACAAAATGAAGTTGGTAAATGAAATAATTTGACCATTATGAACATGGAAAGGACTATGCTTAAAGTTATAAACTTTCCTAATAATTTTGGATTGAAGTTGTTGTTTATTTAGTTGTCATATTGAATAGATCTCCAACAATTATCATGAAAGGTAAATTTCCTTAAGAAACATGGATTGACACAAGATAGTGTTTCTCATTTGAGTTTTTTGTTGTATTACTTACGAACATGTTCTAGAGGAGCTAAGGAGGAAACTAGACAATAGAAGTGAAAAATGCATTGTCATTAGATACAATGCATAGTCCGAATCCTGTCAGTTATATAATCTAGTTGCTAAGAAATTTATGGAGTGAAAATATGTAAACTTTTTGGAGGAAAAATCTTGGAGTGATCAAGAGAATGAAGCAGTGGATAGATGATATCAATTTTTCCTAGTAGTTGAATAGTTGAAATGTTCAGGTCCAGAATACCATCTAGAAATATTGTTCTTCCAACAAAGAAAAAACAAATTCAATGGTAAATCCATTTTCATGTCATATCCTTGCCAACAAAATAAGTTAAATACTATTAAGACCGCAAAGCTCCTTCAACCATTAGTGATACCAGGTCAGCGTTGAGAACAAATTTCAGTTTAAATTATCATAGGTTTAGTAAAATGTAGATGAAAGAGTGTCAATATAATAATTGTAGTTTGAATGAAAAATTATTCCAACTTTAACTATCTTTCTCATAATTTTTAGAAAGTATTGTGTCAAAAGAATTCATGGAAATAATACAAAAGATACATGGAATACCAAATATTATTGTTAGTGACAAAGATCAATTTTTCACTAGAAATTTTTAGAGTAAATTATTTTCTTATTCGGTTACTCAATTGACTTACAACTCATATTAGCATCCTCAATTTCATGGAAGAACCGATATTGTGAATAAATATTTAGAAGGATATCTACGTTTCATTGCATTTGATAAACAAAAATAATCAATCAAATGGTTACCCTTGGAAGAATGGTGGTACAACAAATCCTTCCATACTTCATAAAAAATGTCACCATATATGGAACTTTATAGATATCATACTCCATCCATCACATCACCCTTGAAAGGGACTATAAATGTTCAATCAGTAGATAATCACTTATAAAATCAAGAAGGGCTTCTCAAACTATTGAATGACAACATGATTGTGGCACATAATAGGATGAAATAACAGGAAAATCAACATCATAGTGAAAGTGAATTTGAAGCAGGTGATTAGGTATTTGTGAAACAACCATATAAAAAGATGTGCTCAAGGAAGAAAATAAGCAAAATAGATTAGCTCCAAGGTATTATTGACTCTATAAGGTGTTGGAGATTTGGAAGTATAACTTACAAATTGGATTTTCTTCCATCTTTAGGTGTACATCCAATATGTGATGTGTCTTTCTTAATGAAGCTAATTGGTGACAAGATCCTAGTCCAAACTATTGTACCAGAGATTAGTGAAGAAGAGAAAAATAATAGTAGAACCGTAAACAATTTTAGAAACAAGAACTAAGTAGACGATAAATTTATCAATTACTAAGTACTTCAACAAATGGAGGAACCTACCAATCGAAGAAGTTACATGGGAAGATAAGTTGTTCATGCATAGATACCCACATAAAAAATTTGGGTACAACCCTTCTTTGAAGATGAGTGGCATGTTAAGCCCTATATGAGCCTAATGTTAACCAAAAAACTATTTATTAAGTTGTAGATATTGTCTCATTACATTTCTAGTATTATATTTTTATGTAGGGAAGAACCCCTCATGGTCCCATTTTATTATAATTGTACCCTTTGTCTCATATATATATATATATACTAAAGAGACCTAGTCTTAGGATGGTGAAATATTATCTTATAGATTGAATTCATTGTAAGAGAATGTTTCTCCTCGAAGACTAAAGATTTGTTTCTTACATTTTTAAGGTACAAGGATCATAACATAATGGTTCTGCCATTAAAATTAAGGAATTAATATGGTCACCCCAGACATTATTTGGAAATTATTGAGGAGAGATATATGAAGAAATAACTTCTTTGTCTCTGACAACTTCAAGGAAAACATAACTCCACTAGGGAGAAATCCCTAATGTTTGTGTTCCTCTCCCCTTTTATATATCCCTTCTTTTTGTTAATTTCTAAATGATTCTGCATTGATTTAAATTTCTTTTCTATATTCCTTGATTCTATGAATTTATGAATTGATTGAAAGCCCCTTGATTTTTTAGATCTAAGTATGGTATAAAATTTATTTAAAAATTAAACAGAGAAAAAAGAAAAGAAAAGTTAGGTTGTCAATTTTATATCAAATTTTGTAAATTTGTGTACAAAATAACTGCATACTGAGTTCTCCACTC
>APFE031194900.1:60360-70622 GCA_000404065.3 Pinus taeda | reverse complement strand
TTTAAATTAAATTTGAAAAGAAGTGTTATATTTAAATTTAAAGAATTAAATTAAATTTACTTATGTTAGGGATATTCATGCTATTAAATGTTATGTAAATCATAGATTCGAGGTTCAAATTTGAGTTGGTCAAACCAACAATAAAGAAAAAAATAACAATTTAAAATAAACTATATATTTGATATGAAGATGAAAAATAATTTAAAATCCCATGCATATTTTACATATTAGACCTACTTTCCTATCTTGTTGTACAAGCCTCAAACTAAGAATCTTATCCTCAAAGGAAAACACCAATCTTACTTGAATAAACACATATGAGGGACATTGGTTCCCTAGTATTATATTCTATATAGCAATGCTATGGAGGAAATTTAGTAGGATTATTTATTCTTTCATATCTTGAATTCCAAATAATCAATTTGTTCTTGTTTCTTAAAGGCTAATTGTTCTAGTGGTTTAAATCATTACAATAATTTTTTTAATAAGTCAATTAGTCCAATATTTCAAATAATGCAATGCATTTTTTAAAAACTGATATTATTTTGTGGATATCATTTCAATGTTTAATAAAAGTGAATTAAAACACTAAAAAAATGAATTTAAATGCGAAAAAAATGAATTATAACAATTTAAAATTCTTATTAACCCAATTTTCCCCTAAAATAAATGTCGCTTACTAGAATATTTTTAATGAGAATTGTATTGTGATGATGATTGGTGCACATATGTTTGATGATGTAAGAAACTGTTATCAACAAACTTTGAATATCAAGTAGAATATTCAGAATATATGTTATATGTAAATATCCATTATAGGATAGTGATATTTATATAAGATTATGCAAAATATATGAGATATGAGATGATGAAACTGAGGGTCCCATTTATATACCTAGGTACATTACATATCCATTCATAAATGGTTGCATCTTTAGAGATGAGACTCTTCAATACTAATTATTAATTACTTGATCATTATTTATAATTGTTATTTTAGATATATATATATATATATATATATAACATAGACATGTCATTTCTATTTTTGTTTTGTAATCTACTCCATATTCCAAAATTATTAAATTTGTCATTTTCAATGATACAAAATGATAGTTTCCTTTGAGTGACAGACAAAATTGTCAAACTGAGAAGAGATCTAACCATCCTAAATCAATCTTCTAAGGAATATTGCAGTTACTAGAAACTTGTGATGAATTGTTTTCACAGGATTGGATTCTGCAAACTTCAATATTCTTTGACACATAAGCTTATTGTTTATATTCTAAGTGATGCAAATACACAAATCGATTGAAATCTCCGCTAATGACTTTATCCCTCCTTACCCTGTTTACTATAATTTTTTGGTTTATTGTTGCTGATGGCTCCCGCCGTTTGGTTACACCTATTCAGTTTTTATTACGCGTCCGGTATGACTTTAATGCTGAGTTTACTCCCACGGTACGACGCCACGTGGTTTGGGTTTAGGGTTTTAACCCGCTCATCCGGTTACAGGACCACACCTGCCGGTTCCTAATCTTTTGTTTAACGTTGCCGCGTTTCACTTGTCATTTCCTCATTTCATTTTGCTTGGAGGCACTCTGTTTGCGCCTGCGGAAAGACCTCGGGGTTCTGCTCCAGAGGTTCAGTGACGACTTCACCGTGATTTACCGTTGTTTTGGAGACTGTGGGTAACACTTTCGAGACCTGCAATGTTGTGTTACTGTTTGTTGGTATTTCTATGGGACTGTTGGCAAATATCGTATTGTTTTGGATTTCATACCCTCGCTGTTTGCACTTCTCAATTTAATTTGTCTGGTTTGTTTCTAATGGCAGGCTCGCTCCGACTTCCACGCTTCTCCTGATTTCACGGTAAGCTTACTCTCCATGATAAACATCCTGGGTTTTCATGATTTCGTCCCTAACGCTTTATCGCCACTGTCAGCAGGTTATGGTGGTCTTTTTCTGGTTGTATCGAGTTCCTTCCTCATGTACAGGTAACCTTTTATCAACCCTTGCCTGGTCTTCACTTCGTTCTCAGCTTAGGATTATATTTCGGCTTCTAACACAGTTTGTTTGGTTGTTGTTTACAGATACCCACCTGTATCATTCGATGGCCAATGCTGCTCCTCGAACTCGTTGATGGCTTCGAGGCTTCAGTCAACGGGTAGCTCTATTCCACTTCATAGGCAATACGTTTATCTGTCGATGCTATATGTCTTGTAGGTTCTTTTTCTTTAATTGTCAAATTCGGTCCTGTGGGTTAATATCCCTTCCGACTGAGGTTTTCTTGCTTTCGTGTCCTGTGATTAAATAACCCTCTTCGAGTACTGGTTATTTGGTGTCCTCTTTTCGAATAACTCTGTTATGAGTAAACCGTTGATGGCGTCTGAGTATTCGGTCGAGTCTTTGAGGGTTTCCTCGACGATTCCGAGCCCTCCTCTTGTTGTTTTGTATTCGGGCACCACAAGCCCTCGGCGTCCTGTTTCGGCTGTTATGATTTGAGTTGGTCTGGTTGCGTTTGTCACTGTGTGTGTCGTTGATTCAACAGTGAATCTCTGTCTGTACTTTATATATACTTGGTTCAATATATTTAAAGGATTCTTTTCTACAGTGAGTATTTGACTCTCGCTCTTATATGTTATTATCAGTGATGCATGGAAATTCACGTCTCTGTTCTCAAATATTTGATGCTATTGTATATATAAAATAAAAGAAAGATTTATAATGAGCCTTTGCTCGGACTCTGTAACTATCGTTCCATGCATTCAATATTATGAGGGTTTGTCGAGTTCTTAAAGTACCTGTAGATTTTCCGTTACCGAATGTAAATTTTTTTTGTCTGTGGGTCGCTTCTGGGACCCTTCACTGTTCCCTCGTTCTCGGTTTATAACTCATATCGACTTCGGTCGTCCGCCTGTACTTGGTTCGCCTTGTCGATTTGCTTTTTCTATTATGTCGTTGCTGTTAACACACTTCACACACGATGGCAAGTTCTATAATAAAAGAATACTCTAAGTTTGTAATTCTGATGGCAGAGAATAATCTTGTGATTCGATTTTTTTTTACAGTAATGAAGGAAATCAAATGTATGTTCTTCTTTTCTGATAAACAAAGATAATTATTTTTTTCTCTATTTCTTTTTTCGGGGGAGAGAGAGAGCCCGTACAATGATGTCCCTCCTGCTTTTAAATAAAATGTTTTCAACTGTTCTTGGAAAAACTACTTTAACAGAAAGTAACTATTTTGCCAGTTATGAAACTAATTCTAACTGCTATAACTATAAAGAACTAATTTAGTTAATTGTCCTGTAATCAGTCTCCTAAATAACTGCAACAGATAAAATAAAAAAAAAACTAAAGTAAAAGTAAAATCAAATGACCGACAAGCCCAACACTTGTCCAGCTAAAACGAACGACCATTTGTTTCTGAATTCTTCGTGAGACTGTCAGCCTTTTAAGTCTCCTCAGAGCTGGATGCTCCTGCATCAGTTGCTATATGATTCCCCTCAATTACAAAAGTCCTTTGTTTATTTACTAGATCTTTATATGATATTTATCTTGTTTGAATTGCAACATTTGAATATGTCTCCACTTCAATTAGATTTGGATTTGTCGGAATTATGAGATTAATGAGGTGTATGTTGGTTCCCCTTTCTTTAACTTGGACTGCTATGTCTAAGGATGTTGATGCTTCTTTTGTAATAATTTCTTCAAATTTGTATTTCAATGATTTCTTATTATTTTTAAGTTTTTCAATTTGAGTGAGTAGGTTTTGATTAATATTTTTGAGACACAAAATTTTGTGATTCATTGATATTATTTTCAATATTTTGACGTTTAAATTTCTCATCATTTAAGTGTATATGTTCTAATAACCTTTGATCAATTGTTTTTAAACTCAAATTTTCTTCTTCCTTTCCTCATAGATTCTTGTTGAATTTCTTTTCGAGGCATTCATTTTCTTCTAATTTTTTCCTGATATGTTTTGACAATGGTCCGTTAGACCCAAAATCTCCTCTTTATTTTCGGAAGACATATTAAAAAGCATGTCTTCGAAATCTTTATGTTTATTTCCTCATACATTGTCTTTTTGTATAAACTCTGTAAATTCTTCTTCTAATCATTTTATTTAAATCTACATATTACCTTAACGTTTATTAATACTAAATAATCTCCCACATGTTAGAGAAAATAATTTACCATTTATTTTTTAATATATATACCCAATTTCCATTAAGTGAAATAGACATTTAACCCGACATGTTACCAAACATGTTGACTCTCTTACCAAACATATTGAGTTATTTATGAAACTCATATTTTCCCTTATAACTTCATATTTAAACTTCATAAAAAAGTTCTTTTGGTTTGAAGTTTTCCTATATTCATTGCTTTCACCACTAAAAATTATTTTAATATATTTACATGTCCTTTTTTCCACCTATAAAAAAATTATTTGTGATTGCACTTTTTCATGTTTCTTTATTTTCAATTAACTTTATAACATGCTTATTACTCCATATTTATAGAAATAATATTTTCTCTATAATTATCTTTCTTTTAATCTTTCATATATGTAAAGGTCTTCATTTTATTTCCTTTTTAATTTTAAACTACTTCACCCTTAAATAACTATTCTTTTTTCTTCCATTCAAACGGGTAGGAAGCTATGGAATTTAATTAACTATAATTTTCATTACACAACACCCAAACCCACAGCGAAATTGTTGTACGGAATGCAGCAGAATGTTAATTTCACTGTTGGATTCCAACGAAAAGCTAATTTGATTGACAATATCGTTGCTGGTTACAACGAATTTATTTGGCTCAACGACAATTAGACCTGATTTCGATATGGCGGTAACGGAATGCAGCTAATGCGGCGACAGACAGGGCATCTGCAATGGCGGCTATAACTGTCAAACACAGGCAGGATGGCATGGCTGTCTAAACTGTGGTTATGCTGCGACTGTATTTGCTCAACGGCAATTAGACCTGATTTCGATATGGTGGTAACGGAATGCCACTAATGCGACCACAGACAGGGCATCTGCAATGGCGGCTATAACTGTCAAACACAGGCAGGATGGCATGACTGTCTAAACTGTGGTTCTGCGGAACTGGCTGTGTCGGCAGCCACAAAATATAAAAAACAATCGTGACTGCAAACACTTGTTCGGACGACGGCTACAACACTTGCTCGGTTATCTCGCTGCGTCATGATTAGTAAGTGCCGCCCCCTTTTTATTCTCAATTTTATAATAATTTATTTATTCTATTTTTTATATATTCAAATTTTTTTTAGTACGTAACTTTTGTATTCTTATTTTTAAATAAGTTTTAATGGTTTTTAATATTATATATATATAATATAAATTAATTCTTTTAACATGTTTGGCCAAAACCCTGAAAGAGGATATGCAAAATTAATAATTTTAAACTCTATATGGTCGAGGGCCAATATCTTTGGTTAAAAGTTTGAAGGATTTTTTTACGGAATTGTTTATTGAGGTTACAAATTTTTTGGACGACCAAAAGTTGCTGGAATCTAGGCAAAATTTTCAAAAAATATGGTAGAGGCAGTGTTTCAATCAAGTTTTTGACGGTGGAAATGGATTCAACATAATAAAAAAACTTCTAGGACACCTAAAATTATGAAGTTTGACATAATGGATTTACTTCCCTGGACGACCAAAAGTGGCTGGAATTTGGGGCAATTTTTTTAACAAATCTTGTGGAAGCAGTGTTCCAATCAAGTTTTTGATGGTGGAAATGGATTCAGCACCATCAAAAACTTCTAGGACACCTAAAATTATGAAGTTTGACAGTTTGGATTTACTTCCGTGGATGACCAAAAGTGGCTGGAATTTGGGCAAAAATTTTCAAAAAGTCTTGTAGAGGTAGTGTTTCAATCAAGTTTTTGATGGTGGAAATGGATTCAGTACCATCAAAAACTTCTAGGACACCTAATATTATGAAGTTTGACAGCCCAGATTTACAAAAATCTTTGCCAATTTTTTTCAAAATATGACTGGAATTTTCATAACTTTCAGCACAAAAAAGCAGTCTAGTTAGACTAAAGGCCTTTTTTAATTTGTTTGGCCAAAAATCTGAAAAAAGATATGTAAAATGTAGAAGCTCCAAACTATGTATGGTTGATGGCCAAATGTGGGTTTCCACTGGCTTTATGCAACAATTGAAACAATTGAATGACTAGAACATCTAACAACTTTGATACGAATGTTGTCCAATGTTTTGACCAAAGTTTGTATAGGTAGCAATGATATCAATCAAAGTTTGTATAGTTAGCAATTATATCAGTCATTTTTACTTAATAGTTAGAAGATATGGTATATGTAAATATCTATTATAAGATAGTAATATTTATATAAAAATGTAAAAATGATAAGAAATATGAGATGATATTATATACCTAGTTACTTATTCATTGCTCTTCCATACTAATTATTATTTATATTATTTTTATATTTATTTTATTCATAATAAACAATATATGCAAAAGAGACATAAATAAATAACATTGTCTTTTGTCACAAAATAAAAAATTTGAATTAAATATTAATTATGTTCTATTTAGTTATTGATAATAAGGAATCAAATATATATTAAATCAATTTTGATCCTTGGTGCTGCAAGCAATTATAATTATAGTAGGTAGTAAATGAAAGCAAGGAAAATATGTAACTTGTTTATAAATCTTAGGAAGAGCATCAAGAGTATCTAGCATAATTAAAGTATTTTATTTTTAATACCCACTACTAAAAAGTGATTTAAATAAATATGTTTTAATACCCACTACTAAAAAGTGATTTAAATAAATATGTAGCACATGTATACATGAGTTTCATGAAAATAACATTTTATTGTCTAAAACTTATACCATTTCTTTTTTTAAAGTATCATGACAAAGGGGAAAATTGTTAAGATTCTTTTTTCTTAATATTGGTGATACCTATAAAAATAATTGATAAAAGAACACACAAAATAAAAAATTTGAATTAAATATTAATTATGTTCTATTTAGTTATTGATAATAAGGAATCAAATATATATTAAATCAATTTTGATCCTTGGTGCTGCAAGCAATTATAATTATAGTAGGTAGTAAATGAAAGCAAGGAAAATATGTAACTTGTTTATAAATCTTAGGAAGAGCATCAAGAGTATCCAGCATAATTAAAGTATTTTATTTTTAATACCCACTACTAAAAAGTGATTTAAATAAATATGTAGCACATGTATACATGAGTTTCATGAAAATAACATTTTATTGTCTAAAACTTATACCATTTCTTTTTTTAAAGTATCATGACAAAGGGGAAAATTGTTAAGATTCTTTTTTCTTAATATTGGTGATACCTATAAAAATAATTGATAAAAAAACAAATATATAATTTTAGTGATACTTAAAAAAATATGATGGATAAAGCAAACAAATCTATAATAATAATAAAAATATAATATATTATCTTAAACTTAATTTTGAAATAGTTTTTTCACAGAATGTGGAAACACAATTTCTAGCAAAATTGCGATTTCTTGTTGTTCATAATATCCTTTGGAATGTATAAATGAATTGTATACATAGATTATGCGCCCTCAAAATCAGAAACTTGACTAAAAAAATGCTTCAAATAAAACCATTTCGTCTTTTAATTAGAGTATCTATTAATTAGAGTACCTGAACTTAATTCATGACCTTTAAAAAAATCATAACCTTTAGTTATTAATGCTTTTATTATATTATTTTGTTTAATTCTTGATTTATTTTTTATAATTTTTAATTTTCACGATATAAAATGGAGATGACATTTAGATATTAATTATTTACTTAACTATATAACTACTTTCAACAGTTTTAAGATTTCTGAGTACAAAATATTTTGAGTTATTAAATCATTAATATATAGTTATATCTTTGATATTAATTATTAAATAATAAACATAAATGTGTATAACAATATTTTATTACTATGCTATAATTTATGACAAATTCCGTTACCCATATTATATTAGTTATGTTAAAAATACTATTAAATAATAACTAATTTTATTTTCTATTTCATTAAATATATACTCTATCAAACCCACAATAAACATAATATAATGTTAATTATGTATAGCTTACTAAAAAATATTTATTTTTAGTGTTCTATCTAATTGGTAATAATACTATTTGTAACATAGCTTGCCACAAAATATTCATAACATTGTTATTAAGCCAATCTTTTTAATTATAATTATTTTAAATATTAATGTTCTACCATAATTTGTTTTATTTTATATTTTTACAATAATAATTTCTTCCATAATTTATTTTTATACTTTTTTATCGAATTTATTAATTTTATTCTTCAATACCAAAATAATCATATTAGTAATTATTGAATTTATGAAAATCTAATTTACATTTTAATTATATATGTTAATGAAATGAGTTTACTTATAAATATTTATATATATTTTATTAAAGTTAATAAAACACAGAGCGAAATAAATAAATAAATAAATTTGTTTAAAACTTTCTTACACTACAAAATAAAACGCACAAGCTAATAAAAATTTATAATTAAATTTGAAAACACTTTTTATGAAATTTATTGACACTCGAACTATGAGGGTTGAAATTTGATCTAATTTGAACCAATTATAATTAAATTTCAAAACACCTTTTATTAAATTTATTCACAGAGAGTTGAAATTTGATCTAATTTGAACCAACTGCCTGACATATGGCAGACTCTCTGCATATACATTTCAGGGCTCGCACATATATTTCTATCTATGTACACCACATTATCTTCAAACATATTGTGCATTGTGCCCCTGTTCGTATTAACCCAGCGCAACACCACCATGTGCATTGAGGCGTGTTTGTTGAAAATTCTCTACTGCCTGTTTGTCGGCCACAATGAAAACATCGATGTTGAAAGGCTAATCGCTCCATATTTTATGTCCATGAGCTTTGAATGGATTGTAAATTAGTCTATTGTTAAAACATTTCTAATAAAAAGTTACTATTTTAGATCCTAGTAGACAAGGAAACCTATCTCTCATTATGTTGGTGTACACTCTACTTTTCCTCCCTACAAGTACAAATTAATAGATGAAACTATCAACACTCTACCTTTGCAAAATTTCATAACATGTCCGAGTCTAAGAATTTCCCAAGATTTTCTTATTTTTCTGTAACGAGACTTCATTACATAACGTACCCTAAAGTTTATAACTAGAACTCTTCAATTATTACAACATATGACCCTTATAACATACCTCTTAATACTGTGGATGCTGCAGAGATGTGCAGTTACTCCCACCCGTTCTTCATAATCTAAGTCCATATTTTTCTTAATGTTGTTTCTATAATCCAGAACTTTTGTTGGTTATCTTTAGCAAATGGCGGTAGCCTCACCACTTGTTTTGATACGCTCACAAAATCTTATCTCTACATTTTCAATGTAAACATTGGAATCCACACATGTTCTCAAATTACCACAAAATATATTTAAGTGTAATTAATGAAGAGCTTAGAATCAATAACATCGAAATTCAAGATAATTCAAGATATCTTAGTTCAAGAACTTTGTTTTCTTGTCTTTCAAGAGCTTGGAGTAGTTATTTATTCTGCTTATTTTATTCTTCAAGATCTTCTTTTAGCGAGGGGATCGTAGCTTCAAGAATTTCATAGTAATAGGATCTATCTCTGAGTTTCTTGATTGTTGTGCTCCTTTCATTGACTTCAATTCTTAATGATGTCACTTCATCCTGTAGCTTTTGAAATTGATCTTCCTTGACCTTGAATAAATTCCTTACCTTGTTTCCTTCCTCTAGTTGAGCTTTTAGTTTGGTAGCTTCTTCTTTGAAGGCACATTCCCTTTTGTTCAATAGATCTTGTTGATCTCTAGTTTTGTCTATAAGCCTTTTAAATTTTGCCTCTATTTGATATCTTTCTTGCTCACCCATAAGAGAAATTTCAGTTGTTTCGCTATCATTTTCATCATCTTCAAATGGATGGATAAATGTATCACCAGAGTATAACAAATTCATACATGCTAGTTCTTTTGCTTGTTCATTTTCACTCTGAAGTTATTTTGAATCTGAAGTGCTTCTTCCACATATTCCCCAATCGGTCTCCCACTGTCATAGCTCTTCTGAGATGTCTTATTCTTCTTAGGCACTTTCTTCTTGAGCTTCTTTCCCATTGATCTACGGATCTCCTTCAAGCGATCAAGCTTCTAC
>APFE031194900.1:50110-60340 GCA_000404065.3 Pinus taeda | reverse complement strand
ACTGGGGGGGGGGGGGTGAATCAGTATTATCAAATCAATATAACTTTTTCATTTCCATATTAAGATTCATATATGTTACTTCAGTTAAGGCAAACCGCGTGTATATGCAACTTTGTGTAATGCATCAAGCGTATATCTAGTAAACTTATGATTCAGTTAGTTGATCCTTAATGAGTGCATCAGAACATTATTGACCATATGATAGTAAACAGGCGCAGTAAAATACAACAGATCATCACACACAAGAAGCACATATGAACACCATGATATAAGGTGGAAACCTAATGTGGGTGAAAACCACCTGCTGCAAGTCGTCTCAATCTTATTTTTAATAAGAAACTTCTTTTTGCAATAGTTCTGTACTAGCGTAGTCTTATACAAGTACACAGGCTTCTACCTGCAGAAGGCTACAACCTTCTCTCGTTCTCTAGACTCTCCTGGAAGGGAGCTACAACCCCCTTAGCTCTTGTACTAGCCGATCCATTTACTAGTATGCAGCTGTCGGCCTACTGAAATGCTCCAACCTTTACTCGTTTTCTATCTACTATTGGAAGGGAGCTACCACCCCCTTAGCTCTTGTACTAGCTGATGTACTAGGACTTAGGTGTCGACCTACAGAAGGCTAAAACCTTCTCTTTCTTCCTCCAGGTACCATGTTTCATACATTTTCAGACTAGATAGTCCTGAAGCACAATACCATAATCTGAAGGCCACGTTTCATCCAATTTTCATATTCGACCCATCAATATCATTGAAGCACACAATCAATCAACACTAGCTTCATCAATCTATGAATCACCAAATACTGAATCACTGAAACTCTGTCAAAAAAATGTAGTCACCAGAACACAGAGCAGAACACTGAACTTTGCAACAATATTCAGAACCAATTGTATCATCAAAAATCATGCATCAGAGTGCATACACTACTTGGAAGTGCCCAACCGGCGTGTATACGCAACTTCACCAAAGAGAAACATCGTATATGTCATTAATTACTTACTTATAACTTCGTTGCACTTCCTGACTTCAGACATACCTAGATCATTTCATATACAAGGATACTACATATGTTAGAAACCAGATCTAGTTCATCAGAGCACATAAAGATAAGTCATTATGATCTTGATCTAATATAGATCTCATCCATCAACAATCAATCAAACTAAATATGCAGAATACTGACACCAGTAAACAGTCATCAACAACCAGAACCACTTGTAACTTCAACATCATAGCTCATATGGTATACGCTACTTAGATATATCTAACCTGTGTATGTAGGCACTTATATCATAGTCAACCAGTGTATACATTTGTAAATATTCATTCATGAGTTGTAGCTATTTCAAACTTAAGCTATACCCAGATTAGAACATTGCATGTGTTAGATCTAGAATAAACATGATCAAACGATATAGAGATGATTCATTCCAAGCCATTAGATCCCGATCTATCCTTATATCTTGTTCTCCATCTACCACTGAGATTTCTCCTTGGCTCAGATCAAGCAAAGCATCATGAACCCATAACCTGCATGCTAGATCTCATACTTCATCAGATATTCAAGACTTTCTCAATACATTTGCCTAATTATCTTCTTCTCCTTTTATAGTCTTAGGCGTTACTCAATACCATGTTCCAAGACCATTGAGAACCAATACTAGGGACCCAATACTTGGGTTCAGCAGTTCGGATGCAATTCCAAGGACCAAAACCACAGGTCTAAATACCACGGACCCAAAAATAAGCTTTCCCACATGTACGTGCTTTTCCGTGCATGAAAGTGCGTGCATACACATAAGGAACTTTTGATCAGAAATCCCGCGTGTATACGCTCTTTTGTATATAGTGAACCTACGTATATAACCTACATGTATACCCTACTTGGTATATAGAGAACCTGCATATATACGCGACTTGGTATATAGTGAACTTGCGTATATACTCTGCTTTCTTCATTCTTTGTAGTTTGATCATCAACTCTTTGCTATTGACCTGTTGAATTGTCATCTTGCTTGAGTTGTTCTTCTATGAGTGGTTTGCCATCAAGTACAACACATGCATCATAATGCCAACAGTTCTATGAATTGAATATGGGGTCTATGACAAATGAAGAGAATGCGACTAATTTTTTGGAGCTATTGTAGTATGTGCCTTACCTCAAGGATGAGAAGATGAAGTTTCAAAGGTTCATTAGTGGACTGCTATTAACATTCAAGGATCATATTGAGTATGATGAGCCTTTACCATTAGAGGAAGTCATTAGGAAATTGAAGCATTGTTATGATTAGTTGAAGAGTATGCCTTAGCCTAAGTTTGATTCGAAATGGAATGAAAAGAGTAAAGGAAAATGGTCTCCGAAGTGGGAAAGACCTAAGGATATAGGTGAGGAAGAAAATATGGATCCTTACAAGAATTTTAGTGCATCCGAGAAGGGACATAGATCGCATATTGGAGAGAAAAAAAATAAAGGTAGCGGTAGGGAACTATTGCAGTGTTGGACTTGTTGCAAGGATCATCACAAGAAGGATTGTTTGTTATATCACGGTCGCAGACCTCATATTTATAGTGCCCAGAAGGTGCAGACAGTTGGAGATGTTGGTCATAGCATTCCATAGATATATGGGCAAGAAGATAATCAAACATTCATAGGTATCCTACTTTGGTTTGGTTTTGCAATCTCGAGACCGGTTTAGGTGAGACCATGATAGTTTGATGGTGGAGGTGGTTTAAACTTCCGATTTCCCAGTTGATTATGTCTCGGTTTATCCCATGAGATCCCATATTCATGCTTGAAATATGGAATAGGTGTTATTGAATGAAAGAAAGATTTGGTTCAATTCAATATATAGTCGAGTGGTACGTGGAAGTCCCTAACCTGGTTGGCTTTTGCATATGTCAATAAGAGTTATTTTCTTGTTTTTATTTATAATCAATTTTACTTGTTATTATGTTGATATGATGGTTGTGTTGTCATGGTTAATATTATGGTTATTTGTTGGTTATAAGAATGGTTCTATGATGTGCTCCATTTTTGGCTCTTGTTCATAATTTAATAAGTAATTGAATGGTTGATGAATGTATGGGTTAACAAGTGTTGGTGTAGCTACCTAAGAGGGTATTAGAACTTCTTAGTGATTCTCAGATGAATTTTAGAGATTTAAGATCATATATGCATTCATGACGTGTAACTCACATGTTTACCATATGTTTGACGAAATTTTTAGTGTGGTGTAGGCAGTCTAGGTCAAGTTCTGGTTTCATGTTTTAATGTTTAGTATTTCCTTTATGTTAAATATGATTTTGGAAAGTTACAGGAAGTTATGGGAAGTGGTCTAGAGGCGATCTTGGAAAAGTGGCTTGGTCTCGGGACCGTTTGCAGAAAATAGAATTTAGGCCATAACCACATGGAAGTAGACATATGCATGTGTTTGGAGTCTTATAACTACACTATTTCCTTGTTCTGCATGCATTTGGGTGTTAGGTCAATGAAAAAGGGTTCCAGCTTAGGGATTTCCAACTTGGGGTGGTTTGCAGCCTCTTGACTGGTGTATGGTCTATAAGGGATATCAGTAAATTCATCATTTTTCGGTTCCACTTGCATAACTATAAATGGGAGGTTGGGTTATTTCACATTAACATTCACCTCACATTTAGCCTAGGGAGCTTGTAAAAGGGGGTGAATGCAGAAACGATGGTTAGAGAGGGTCTTACATAACCATAAAATTTTTAATTTATTATTCAAGTTCTTTTCCAATTTAAAAATAGGTCAAGAAATCCAATGCCATAGAAAAAGTAAAAGAACTATGATTTTATTTCTTTTTATATATCTCTAAAATAATATATATATATATATATATTTCAGTTTTCATTAGCAATGGATCTGTTGAGTAGAATTAGAAATATAGTTGAAAATCGCAAATTTATAAACATGGATTTGTTTTGGTTTTTGGAGCACACATAATTATAAATAGGTGAACCTACAAATTATTTTATTGAAATGAGCATGCACACGTGTTTTACTCACTCTTGTGTTCTACTCACTCTTTCTTTCATTATCCCCATAACTCTCTTTATAGTCCTCTATCCTTATCCCACACTTTGTCTCTCTCTCCCCTCTTAGGTCTCCCTCATATTTCTTTCCTTCCCTTCCTATCTCTCTCCTCCTAAGATCCCTATCTATCTAGTACTTTCAATATCCCTTTCAATCTCTTCAACTCTCCCTATTATTCTTCATTTCTCTTTCTTCCTCTCCCTTTTTGCCATACCTCTCTCCATCTCTCTCTCTATCTATTTCCTTTTATGCCTCATTCATATATATTTCAGTATTCCTCCCTCCCCCTCTTTCTCTATCCTCCTATCTTTCTATCCCCTCCTCATATTCCTCTCTCTCCCCCTCTCTCTCATTCCTCCTATCCACCACTTTTCCTAACCTTTACCATACCTGACACTCTCATCATCCCCATTTCTATCTCTTTCCCCGTTCCCTACCCCACTCTCTTTTCCTTTTGCCATCACTCCCTCTCTCTCCCATTTATATCACACTCTATCCATTTACCTAAGCCTCCTACCCTCTCTAGCCACTACCCTATCAATTTCTATCTCTCACTGTCTCCCTCCCCCTCTTATATCTCTAACCATTTCCCTATACCCCCTCTCTCTTCCTTTCCCTATAATTATCTATGTAAATGTATCTTTACCTAGAACACACTCACACACTCTCTCTAACATCGCCCTATTTTTCCCTGCTTCCCACTTCCTCTCTCACTATCTTTTTCCCCCTCCCTCCCTCTCTTTCTACTCTCCTCCCGCTTCCTCCATTTCTATCTCAACATAACCTTTTTTTCTCTCTCTCTTTATCTCTACCATCTATATCCCTCTCTCCTTTATTCCCTATGCCCCTTTCCCCCTATCTCTAGCTCTTATTAACACCCCCAATACCTCTCTATCCCTCTCTAACTCACTATGCTTCCATCATATATTTCCCCTGTCATCCCTTCTCCCTATCCCTTTATTTATATCTATCTCTATCCATTTCCTTATTCCCATCTCTATCTCTCTCTCTTCTTACCCAAACTCTCTCCCTGTCCCACTATTCCTGTCTCTCCATACTTGTATCTATCCCTCAACTCTCTCTCTCTCTCTCTCTCACTCTCACTCTAAGTCACCCTTTATATCTAATCATTTCCATATATATTTATATCTCTTTCACTCTCGCATTCCCTCATTCTATCTCTTTCTCCATTCTATTGTATACCCCCTCTCTCTTCCTTCCCCCATACTTATCTCAATATCTCCCTCATTCCCTCTACAACCCACTTTATTTCTTCCTCCCTTCTCTGTCCATTTCTTTCTATCTTTCTCTTTAGTGAAGCCTCAATCTCTCTACCCATTTCCTTAATAATTTTTATGTCCACTCTTTTCTCCATATCTATTTTAATATCTCACTCCCTTTCCATGTCCACCACTCTCTCTTTTCCTATCCCTGTCACTTATTTTATCTTACTCATCCATTCCTCACCCTCTCTCTCCACCTATGTCTCCCTTTATATTTCTCTCTCCTTTTCAATATTCCCCTACCTCTTCCTCTCTCTTCCATCCCCATCTCTCTCTTTTCATGTCTCTCTCCCTATCTCATCATTTCCATATCCCTTTATCTTTCTCTCTCTCTCTATCTATCTATCCTTATTTGTATCTCTATCTCCCTTTCCATATTCCCATCTCTCTCTCTCTCTCTCTCTCTCTCTCTCTCTCTCTGTATTCCTTTCCCCATATCTATCTCTCTCACGTACTCTCACTCCATATGTATCTCTCTTATATTTCTCTCTCTTTCCTTAACCTTCCCCTTTCTATCTCCCCACCCACATCCTATCCCTCTTTCTATATGTTTCTCCCTTTCCGTACTCACACCATATCTCTCTCAATTTCCCCATCATTCTCCCTATATATCTCTCCTCCCAATTTCACCATCTCTCTCCTCCCCCCCCAACCCATGCCTTTCTTTCTCTCACATTTTCCCTTCCTTTTGTATCTCTCTCCCTGGCTATCCCTCTATTTCCCTCTTTCTATCTCTCTTTACTGCCCTATTATTTTGTATCCCTCTTCATTTCACCATATCTTCCCCCCCATCCATTGAACTATTCCCTCTCCTCCTTTCAACACCTCTTTCCCTGTCACCATTTCCTTTTCTTTCTTTATCTTCTCATATCTCCCTTTTATATCCTGCCTTTCTCATTCTCTAAAACTCCCTCCCTCTCTACCCCTTTCACTATCCCATTCTATATCTCCCACTCTACTTATCCCTCTTTATATATATCTCTCTCTCTTTTCCTATTACCACCCTCTCTCTTAACCCCATTTATTTGTACCTCTATCTCCCTTTTTCTCTCCATATCTCTCCCTCCCTCCCTCACCACTATCTATCATTTTGTCTCTTTTCTTATTTATTTATCTCTCTTTGGCTTTACCATTATGTTCCCATATTTTTATGTCCATGTGAATTATCATATTCCATTTTCTATTTGTATTATTTTCACCATATCTCTTCCTTCTTCTCCCTTCCCAAATTACCTAATTTCTCTCTCTCTTACTTTTGATATCTCTCTCCCCGTATCCACCTTTTTCCTCTCTCTTTGTCTCTCCCTAAATATCTCCCTCGTATATACGTCCCCCACACTCTTTCCCTAAGACTAAATCTCTTTACCAATTTTTATATCCCTTTACATCTCAAACCCACTCCCTATACTTATTCTAGATCTCTATCTCTGTTTTCATATTCCCCCATATGCCTTCCTTTCCCCATCATCTCTCTTCTTCTCCCTCTAACATATACACTCTCTCTAAAACCTCTATCTACTCTTCTCTCTCCCTATTTATCCCTACCTTTTTCGACCCTCCTCTTTCCATCCTCTTATCTCTCTCTCAATCACTTTTCCTCTCACTCTTTATGTATGCTTCCTATATTCCTCTCTCTGTCAGCTTCCATAAGCTCTCCCATCTTCCGATGACCCCTCACTCCTTGTCTCCCCCCTCATTCCTTTATCTCTATCACTCTACCCATGTTCCCCCCCTCTACCTATCCTTATCCCCCTCTTTGTATGTCTTCTTATTTCACTTCCTATTCCATTCCCTATTCATCCATAACTCTCTCCCTTGGTTTTCCCATATATCTCTCTCTCCCTCCCTACTCAATTTATCTATCCCTCTCTCCATCTATCTCTCTCTCCCCCTTTTCAAATGCATCACTCTCTCTCCCCCCCCCACATGACTCCCCCTACAAACCTCGCTCTCTCTCTTTCCCAAAATATCCCACTCTATTTATGTCTTTCTATATCCATTTCTATCTCTTTCACTCTCACTAACTCTAATTATAACTCTATCTCCATTTCTCTAGTATCCCCACTCTCCCCCTTCCTTTCCCTAGAATTATATTTCTATCTCCTTCTTTCTCTTTACCACCTTCCCTCTGACTCTCCCCTCTTTCATCTCTCTCTCTCTCTCTCTCTCTCTCTCTCTCTCTCTCTCCTTCCTTATGTATTCCTCCTATACCCCCATATCTCTCTCTTGCTAAACCTTTCCTCCCTCTCTACCCCTTTCCCTATAATTCTCTATCTCTCCCCTTCTCGTCGTCCCTCTTTTTATATCTCTTCGTCTTTCCTTGCCACCCCCTCTCTGTTTTTTTTTTCCACATCTTTAACTCTCTCTCCGTCCTTCCCATTTCCATATATCTTTCTCTTTTTTCCTTATATCCTATTTTCTATCTCTCTCTCTATCACCCATATCTATCTCTTTCTCTCTCTCTCTTTCGCTATTCTCCCCCTCTTTCTCTTAATTTCTACATTCCCCCCATCCTCTCCCATTAATGTAGATGTCGTAACAGCAATGAGTGCACATGATAAAAGAACATGCATCATTAATTAATTAACATTATTAATCCACACATGTAATTAACATGAATATTGCATCTACAAAATAAAAAAACACACCATTCATTTTGTCTCCAAACAACACTCGCATATTACCTCAAACATGTAAATATGACAAGAACTTATTGTTGGTTTTTTTTTTTTTTAATTATTACCTTGATTATTTTTCACATATTCTTTGCATATTAAAACCTTTTATAAATAGAAAACTTAAGAAATTGTTCATAAAATTCTAGAAAGAAACAATGACCCCTAAAAAATTCCAATATATAAGAGAAAAAGAAATATTGGGTATGGATAAACATCGACATCTAACCATCATGAGATGGAATACTTCCGAGATGGATATCATGTTGGACTCTATTTTAGTTCTAGAAGTGAAGAACATATGTCCAATGGAGACCATTTGAATTCAAATATTAGGTAATCTTCTAGTCATTCTTCCATTAACAAGTAGTGGCATGATTAATGAAGAAATAATTGTTTTTTGAGATGTTGAGTACCCATATGTAGTAATAAAATGAATGAATTGAAACGTTTTTGTGAATAGCATCATCATGTGCAAGTTGAACTTGAAAAATTATATTTTCAACATACACACTGGATAACTATCCA
The DNA here is from genome assembly GCA_000404065.3 of Pinus taeda. Lineage (NCBI taxonomy): Eukaryota > Viridiplantae > Streptophyta > Pinopsida > Pinales > Pinaceae > Pinus > Pinus taeda. The sequence continues at coordinate 51,797 of APFE031194900.1, read as the reverse complement.
TTACACTCCAATATAGATAGTTCAGTGAATGAAGTTCTACAATCTATTTGTGAAGGGATCCATACTTCTATCTCTCTCTCTCTCTCTCTCTCTCTCTCTCTCTCTCTCTCTCTCTTTATGTCTGCCAACTATATCCCTCTCTATCTCTCCTTCCCTATGCCCCATCCCCCCTATCTCTATCTCTTCTTAAAATTCCCAATCTCTCTCTCTCTCTCACCCACTATGTTTCCATCCTCTATCCCCATCTCACCCCTACCCATTTCTCTATCTATCTCTATAAATTTCCTTATTCCCATCTCTCTCTATCCCCCTTTACCCACGCTATATCCCCTTACCAATATCCCCCTCTCTCTATACTTGCATGTATCCCTTAACTCTCTCTCTCTCTCTCACACACACACACACACACACATACACCCTCTATATACACTCATTTACATATAGATTTATATCTCTCTCACTCTCACATTACCTCATTATATCTCTTTCTCCATTCTATTATATACCCCCTCTCTCTTCCTTCCCCCATTCCTCTCTATATATCTCCCTCACTCCCTCTAAAACACACCTTCTCTCTTCTTCCTTTCTTTATCCTGTCCTCCATCTCTATTTCATGAAGCCCAAATATCTATACACCTATTCCTATCCCTTTCTATGTATCCCATTTTTCACATACCTCTTTTAATATCTCACTCCCTTTCCATGTCCCACCATAGTCTGTTTTCTATCCCCATCACATATTCCATATTTCTCACCCATTCGTCACCATCTCTCCCACGCCATTTCTCCCTTTTTCTTTCTCTCTCTCCTTTTGCATACTCACCTATCTCTCCCTCTCTCTTCCTTCTCCATCTCCCTTTTTTACTACCTCTCTCCCTATCTTCCCACTTCCCTATCCATTTACCCCCATCTCTCTCTCTCTCTCTCTCTCTCTCTATGTATCCTTAATTTTATCTCTATCTCCCTTTCCCTATCACCATCTCTATCTATATATCTCTCTCTCCCTTTTCCTTCCCCATATTTATCTCTCTGACCTACTGTCTCTCTATATGTCTCCCTCCTATATCTCTTTCCCTCTCTCATTAATCTTCCACTTTCTATCTATCCCCCAATTCATATCCCTCTTTCGATATGTTTCTCCTTTCCCTACTCACACCATCTCTCTCTTACTTTCCCCATTATGATTCTTCTATCTCAATACACCCTATGTGACCATCTCTCCCCCACACACAAACCATTTCTTTCTCTCACCCTTTCCCTCCCTTTCTTTCTCTCTACTATACTAGGCCTTTGTTTCACACATTCTATCTCTCTCCCTTTCCCAATTCTTTTGTGTCCCTCTTCTTTTCGCCATATATTCCCCCTAACCATTCGTCTATTCTCTCTCCTCATTTCCACAACTCCCCCCCTAACAATTTCCATATTTGTACCTATCTTTTCATATCTCCCTTCTATAACCTCCCTTTCTCATTCCCTAAAACTACCTCTCTTTGACCCTCATTTCTTTTTACCTCTATCTCCTTTTTTATCTCCATATCTCTCCCACTCTCCCTCCCCCATACCCCTCTCCACCTCCCTCCCTACCCACTCTCTGTCATTTTCTATTTTTTTCTATTCCTTTCTCTCTCTTCCACATAACCCTTGCGTTCCCCTCTTCCTATGCCCTTCTCAATTATCTTATTCCCTT
>APFE031194900.1:1626-42167 GCA_000404065.3 Pinus taeda | reverse complement strand
AATGAAGGTTTTCATGAAGTCCGGTGTAGCTAAGACCGGTGCTTGGCACATTGCCTCTTTAAGATGTTCAAAGGCCTTTGTTGCTTCCGGAGTCCATGGAAATGCATCTTTCTTCAATAATGTTGTTAGAGGTGCTGCTATTCTCCCATAATTCTTAACAAACTTGCGATAATACCCTGTCAAACTGAGAAATCCTCGCAGATGCTTTATGGATGTGGGGATTTTCCATTCCTTAATGGCTTTAATTTTGCTAGGGTCTACCTTAACTCCTTCATGAGATACAATATGACCCAGATATTCCCCCTCTTGGACTCCAAAGAAGCATTTGGATCTTTTTGCATATAATTGTTTCTCCTCCAATAGTTGTAGCACCCTGTCAACATGTTCAACATGATCCTTCCAAGACTTGCTGTAGATTAGTATATCATCAAGAAACACTAACACAAATTTTCTAAGGAATGGTTTGAAAATTGAATTCATCAGACCTTGAAATGTTGAAGGTGCATTGGTAAGGCCAAAAGGCATGACCAAAAATTCATAATGACCCTCATGAGTTCTAAATGTTGTTTTCAGAATGTCTTCAGTCTTCATTCTGATGTGATGATATCTTGAACGAAGATCCAACTTGGTGAAGTAAATTGATCCATGCAATTCATCCAATAATTATCAATGGCAAGAATGGGAAAATTATCTTTAATAGTGAACTTGTTGAGCTCCCTATAATCTGGACACATGCGCCAAGATCCATCCTTCTTGTGCACCAATACTATTGTAGCAAAGAAAGAACTTTGACTAGGTTGAATTATACCGAACTCTAGCATTTCTGCTACCATACATTCAATTTCACTCTTTTGGGCATAGGGATATCTGTACAACCTGATGTTTGGAGGAACTCTTCCTGGAATCAAATGAATAGCGTGATCATGATCATGAATAGGTGGGAGACTTTTGGGAGTCTCAAATACCTTGGAATGATTGTCCAAGACCTTTTGGAGATGATTGCCTAAGACCTTGAGAAATAGATGATTTCGATGTGGAAACATCTAGTGAACATAATTGTGAAATTACACCTCCTTGTTCCTTATTTATAAGCTTTGTCATATCATTAGAGCTGATTATCCTTCTTGGTTTCCATACAATACCCCTTAATTCAAATTCCTTTCCTTCTGGAGAAAATTTCATGAAAAGTTCTTGAAAACTAAAAGCTATTGTACCCAAGGATTGTAGCCATTGTACTCCTAGTACAACATCGACACCACCCATTGGAATGGAAAGAATTGGGCTATTCAATACATATTCTCCCATGGATAGCTTGATGTTAGGGACTTTCCAAAGAAATTTATGATTCCTCCACTTGAAACCATCACTTGACACTCTGGTGCTGGATATAAGAAGCAATTCAATTCTTTTGCTACCGTACAATGAATAAAATTGTGGGTACTTCCTGAATTGCTGAACACTATTACATTTTTCTTCTTGATATGTCCTTCTATCTTGATAGTTCGAGGAGTGGTAATTCCAGCCAATTAATTACACGATATGGTCGAATTCATTTCATATTTATCTAGGGTTTGTTCCTAGAGTATATTCTCTTCTTTTGAAATTTCTTCTTCCTTTTCTTCCTCCTCTTCAAAATCTATGTAGAATAATTTCTTCTCAGCACACCTATGATGTTTTCTATCACAACTATAACAAAGCCCTTTTGCTCTTTTTTCTTCCAATTGTTGTGGTGTCAACCTTCTAGGTTGTGGAAGGCTAGGGGCAACAACACTTCCATCTTTATAGTTGCGAGTGGTAGGCTTCCTCGTTGCTATAATTTTGCTTTCCATTTTTCTTGCTAACTTGAATGCCTTCTCCAATGAATCGGGTTCCCAAAGGCAAACCTCATGTTGGATATTATCCTTTAAAGTCCCTACAAACACATCAATCCTATGCTCCTCTGGAATATCTTTTAACCTTATGTCCAATTTTCGGAAGTCCTCGATGAGCTCCATCATTGAACCCTTTTGTTTGAGATTTATCAATTGGCTAAAAAAATTGTTGCTTTTTGTATCCTCATAGTGTGCTGCCATTTCTTCTGTAAAAATTGCTGAAGTGACAATTTGTTTATGAGAGCAAAGCCATTGAGATCATATAAACTGATTTAGTTCCAAATATAAAGTTGCAATATGTACCTTTTGTGTGTTTTGCACATTATGGAGATCGAAAAATTGCTCCATTTGTAGTATCCATGTTCTGGGATCCTTGCCATCAAAGTTCCTCATATCGATCTTTAGAACATGGTGGTTCTTCGATCCAACATTAGAGTCTACGAAATCATGATTAGCATTTATTTTGTTTTCATCATGAGTTTCCTTTACTACCCTTTCATCATTAGTAAGCATTTCTTGTGGAAACTTTGTCAAATCTGTCTTCAAATCTTCCATGCCTGTCTTCAAATATTCCATGTCTGTCTTCAAATCTATCTTCAAATCGTCCATCTTGGCTTCCACATTGTTCATTTTAGATTCTACACCTTTCTTTAAACCATCGATCTTAGCTTCCACGCCTTTTTGTAAACCATTCATCTTAGCTTCCACCCCATACATATTAGCTTCTACATCTTTATTTAAACCATCCATCTTAGATTTTGTTACTTCTTGTGCGAGTGACATTTGTTGCACTTGGTCTCATAATTTTGATATATCATGTTGTATTTCTTCCTCTTCTTCATGAGTCATGCTAGATATTTCAGGTTGCTTACTAGGTGTCTCCATTTTCTTTCTTCTAGGCATCAATTACCGATAATAATGCTTCACTATGCCCTTTGTGTTCCTTCAAACTAATTTTTCAAACCAAGCTCATGAAAAAATTAAAAAAAATCTACACACCTCTTTTCACTTTGTAGGAGCTCAATATTGCATCTAATGTATCTCTGTAATTTCAAATTTTCTAGTTCTAAAATTGTGACCTGTAGTAGCCCTCGGTGTCCTCTTTCCAATGCCACCAGTCTAATCAAATTTATATTCTCCAAGAAAGAGTTATTCACAATCTCCCAATATGACCTAATTATATACCTTTTAAGAAGAGTGAACTTGTATGACGTTCCACGTGTCACCGTTTTGTCCTTAGGATCTAAAACATATACACAGGAAACTACAGTTCATCCTCTTTCTATAATGTCTTATGATATTTCAGTTTGATGCTCAAAACAAAGTTATGTCTATTTTCCCTAGGTCACCTGTTTGGAATGTAATTTGGGAGTCTACAAAAAGGCCAAATTCCTCAGATCATATCTCTGCAAATATACTTTGAAAAGCTCTGAAATTTGGTCCGGAGGTTTAGAACGATTTGAACCCAAATGGGTTTTGTTTTTAGCATCTGAAACGTCGATGACAAAAAATTTAACGCAAATTCCACGATGACCTGTTTGGAGCAGCAAAACCCTAGAATCCAAAGCTCTGATACCAAATGTTATGAAACCAACTCACAAAAGGATAAAAAAGATAGATCAACGCCTTATAATTCAGCCTCTTTGAGAGGGAAACCTCCTTTACATTACAAAAGTGAACAATTATTGGATGATTCAAATGACAAAACCTGCTTTCTATATATAGTAGTCTAAGGGGTCACAATATAACCAAGCTGACCTAACAATAATAATATAAAGGCACAAAAATAATATAGATGGATTATATGGGGCACAATAATAACAATATGGGGACAATAGGGGCACAAAAATATTAATAAGGGATACAACGACAATATTAATGGTGGAATCACTAGTATTATAGGGACCTAACATCCTCTCTCCCTCCCTCCCCACTCTCCCCCATTTTCTCTCTTTTCCCATTCCTTTCTCCCTCTTCCTCTTTATCCTTACGTTTTCGTCTTCTATATCCATCATCATTTCCTATTCCATTTTTTTATCTATTCTTTTCACCATATCTGTTCCTCCTTATCCCTTCCCAAATTACGTAATTTATCTCTCTCTTACTTTCACTATATCTCTCCCCATATCCACCTCTCTCTCTCTCTCTCTCTCTCTCTCTCTCTCTCTCTCTACATATATCCCTCATATATGACTTTCCCACTCTCTTTCCTTAACTCTCCCTATCTCTCTCTTCCCCTTCTTCCATCCTTTTCTATATCAACCCCAGTCCCTATACATCATTCTATATCTCTATCTCCTTTTTCATACTCTCCTTTGTAGTTTCCTTTCCCCATCATATCTATTCCTCTCTCTTTAACATCCATACCATCTTTAAGACGTTTATCTACCCTTATATATCCCTTTTTACTCCTCCCTCCCTCTAGCCCCCTTTTTCCCTCCTCCTATCTAACTCCCAATCACGTTTCCTCTCACTCCTTATGTATGCTTCCTATATTCCTCTCTTTGTATGATTTCCTAAGCTCCCTTAGGCTTCCCTTGACCCCTCACTCCCTATCTCCCTCCATATATATTAATTTCTCTCACTCTACCTATGTTTCCCTCTATCTACCCCTTCCTTGCCCCCCCTCTCTCTATGTATCCTTGTTTATATTCATATCACTTTCCATGTTTGTCCATAACTTTCTACCTTAACTTTATCATATCTCTCTCTCTCGCGCTCCTTAATTTATCTATCCCTTTCTCACTCTATATTCCTCCCTTCATTTTCCTATGTATCACTCTCTCTCACCCCCCCCACGACTCCCTACTTTCTCTCTCTCTCACTAACTCCCCTTCTCTATCTACTCATTTCTATATCCCTTTATATCTATTTCACAATCCCTATCTATCATTCAACCTCTATCTCCTTTTCTCTATTCCCCCCTCTCCCCCTTCCTTTGCTTAACATTCTCTTTCTATATCATTCTCTCTCTACCACCTTCCCTTTAACTACCCCTCCTCTCTCTCCCTCCTTCCCTATGTCTACCTACTATACCCCCATTTGTGTCTCTCTTTCTAAACCTTTCCTCTTGCTCTCTCTACCCCTTTCCCTATCCTTTCATGTCTCTCCACCTTCTCCATGTCCCTTTTCGTATTCCCCTCTATTTTTTATTTCCAACCACTAAATATCTCTCTCCCATCCCTTTTCCCAAATTTTTGTTTCTTTCTCCCTATATCTTGTTTTCTATATATCTCTCTATCCCCCCGTCGCACTATTCTCCCCCTCTTTCTCTTCCTTTCTACATTCCTCTCCATCCTTTTCCCTCAATGTACACATTGTCACAAAAATGATTACACATTATAAATGAACATGCATTACTAATGGGTACACATTATTAACACACACATGTAATTAGCATGCATATTCTATCTAGAAAGGAAAAAAACACAACTTTCTGCTACCCATCATTTTGTCTCCAAACAACACTAACACATTAGTTCAAACGTGCAAATAAGACAAGAATTTATTGTAGTCATTTTTTTTAAAATGATTACCTTCACTATTTTCTACATATTCTTGTTGTATTAAAACCTTTTATAAATACGAAAATTACAAAATCGTTCAGAAAATTCTAGAAAGAAACAACTACCCCCTAAAAATTTCTAATATCTAAGAGAAAAGGAAATATGTGGTATGGATACACATAAACATCTATGCATCACGAGATTGAATACTTGCACAATGGATATCATGGTGGACTCTTTTTGTAATTGCACAAGTGATGCATAGATGTCCAATGGAGACCATCTGAATTCCAATATTAGGTAAATTTTCGGTGAATCTTCCATCAAGCAGCAATGACATGATTAACAATGACATAATTCTTTTTTCAACATTAATGAATTGAATGATTTTCAACATTTTGGTGACGAGGATTCTCATGTGCAAGTTGAAATTGAAAATTTGTATTTTCAACATACAAACTAGATAAGAATCCATTGCACTCCCAATCTCAATCATTAGGTGAATGAAGCTCTATAATATACTTATCAAGGGATCCATACTTTGTGTCCACCTTCCCCATGTAAATTACCTAATGCATGATGAATAATTCTTAGGCATATTCATGTGGATGAAAGTTTTTTATAGGATCTAAAATTAAGTTACACAAGAAAACTATTTTTTATTAATGCAACAAATTTTCAAATATTTTTTATGAATAAAAAGAAGATGCATCTGAATGTAAAATATTTTTTATTTTGTGAAAATGATATTGCTAACTATTTTTAGGATAACTTTAGGAATTAGGATAATTAGATGTTTGGACACTTATAGTTATATTATTAGGAATATTTGAGTTTCTTTTAATATAATTGAAAAAACTACTCGTCCAAAATACGATAACAAAACTTATCATATAATATTAGAACGTGTTGTGAATATGTCTACTAGAAAAAATTGTTTATATGAAATTTTGAAAGAAAATATAAAAATATTCCAAAATGTTATATTGTGAGAGAAAACCTTGAGAACCATGGTGAAAAAAATTGTTCGGCCTTCCTTGGTAGAATTCCTCATTCAAATATAAAGTTATTTTATATGATAAAGGGAATAGTACAAAAGTTTTGACACAAAATACTAGGCCTTCATTCAACTAAAAATTTGTATTCAAGTATAGAAAAGGTTTTAAGCACCTCCTTTTCATGACACAAAAAATAACTTTATCAGAGATCCAAGAATGAGCACATGGTATTCAGCTTAGGAAAAACATCTTCTAAGAAATGCAAAAGAATGATATGTTAGAACATGTACAAATTTCATAAGACATGTTGTTGTAGATGTGAAACATAATTTGATTGTTTTTATTACACATGTTGGCATTGTAGTGTTGGAATTGATGTCAATAGGGTCTTGGCACAATACACCATATGATTTAGGTCAACTTGATGGTGGTAGTCCTTTCTGTGTTTTTGATGAGCATTGTTGGCATGGTTCAAAGGTATAATGTTCATTGGTTGTTGTAGTGATGTGATCTACTTGCTAGATGCTGGTTGGAAACGATGTTAGAATGGTTATGTCATAGTGCACAAATTAGTGCAGGATTTGAAGGCTGAGTGGAGATGGTTGTAGGGAATGTTATGATGGATTATTATAAGTTGATGTTGCTACAAGTGTTTGAGATTCCTCTACATGTGTTGGAGGTAGTTGGATGACTTGATGTTGCTATTGTAGGTGTTGGAGATGTTACTACATGTGTTGGAGATGCTTCTATAGATGTTGGAAGCATTGAAATGCCTCTACATGTCTTGGAGATGCTTGTATATGCTTTGTAGGTTGTTGGTTGGCTTGATGGTGCCACTATAGGCTTTGGAGTTGTTATCGTAGGTCGATAAGCTATTTGCGCATATTGTTGTTGTTGCTACAGAAGTCAAAGGTGTTGTCTAATTGAGGAGTTTTACGGACTAGGGTTTCCATGTCATTGACTTGTTGCAGAAGTTCTTAGCCTATGTTAGCAGTTGCAAATCATGTCATAGAGGTTTGGAGGTGTGTTTGGGAGTTGATTAAGGTGTCCAAGAAGTTTGGTAGAGATTTGAGCTAAGGTTGTTATGTTTTCCGTTATACTTTGCCCCAACAACAGGCATGTGTTCTCATGCATGTTGCTAGAAGGATCCAACCAAAATTTGGCAGGCCTATGAGTGCAATTACAACTGAAATCTATTATTCATGCATCTCAATTAAATTAAGTATCTTGGCAATGTTTTAGTTTAGGAATTTTATGGTAAATGTCGAAGAAAGGTTATTGAAGTTCTAGAAGATGGTTAAAGTGAAGAATATCCTTCATGAAGTGGAGTTAGTGGTATGATATATTCAAGGAGATGAATCCTAATCAAATCAAGTGTATGAACAAATTTTGTAGAGCTCAATAATTCTTGGTAGTTATTGAGTTGAGCACCCCAGTTCATCTATATATGGGAGAGAGCTCAATGATATTTTGGTAAGATAAGTTATGTGTTGAGTGAGAGTGAGAGTGTTGTAGTGTATGCAAGTTGTGTGAGGGTTTTGTTATAGATTTTCAAAAGAAGTTTGTAGGTGTAGCAGTAGATAACAGGATTATGTTTCACAAGATTTTGTGCAGTGAGCAAGGATATGAAGTAGAGTTTTTTTGGAACTCTTTTTGGTGGTTGGTATCACTGGGTGATTTTTGTAGTTTTCTATTGATCACAATAGTTATTTGTGATAAATTTTATTTATAGCAAAGACGATTTTTGTTGATGCATTTATTAGATCATTTTATGTAGCATTTCTGTTGATTCTTTTTATTGTGTAGTTATGGTTTTGTGCCTTGAAGAGATTGTTGTTGTGGTGTTCAAGTTGAGTAGTTCTCAGTTTCAGTTTGAAAATGTATGAAACAAGAACCATATAGAGGAGAGGAGTTGGAGGACTCTAGTGAAAACAATATAGAGAGAAATTATTCTCCATCTAATGGTAGTTGTATAGTTTGGAAGAAACTAGGTCAAGCTTGTTCATCATGGTGGCCTCCAACACATAAGATTTTGTAGAGTCGTATGATAGTTCATGAGTGACATGGTGCAGATCATTGGTTATGGTGGTTTCCAGCAGATGGTTTCCCATAGATCCATGAGTGAAAGACATCTCCATTTGATAGTAGCTGACTGAATCTTTATATAAAGAATTTTCTTGACATAATAAAATATTTTGAGCAGTGAAGCAACATCAAAGGTGGTTTTTTCTCGGAGGAGGGTCTTCCACCAGAAATAATTGTGTCCCTTATGTTGAATGTTTTCATTCTTTCTAGTTTATGAATGATTCTCTCATATCTATTAATGTGTTTCAGTTATGCACGGTTCAATGAATAATTAATTGGAGAAAATTTTATAAGTGCCATCACCACTAATTCACCCACCCTCTCACTAGTGATCTAATTTCCAACAATTGTTATCTGATTGAGGGCTCTCGATTATAGCTTGATCGCTAAAGAATATATCTCAGGATCATTAGTAGAAATTCTGTAATTTTTTTGAAAATGGATTGGTAAGGAGTCCCGAATGTTCATGAAGGAGAATTTGTAGCTTGAAGAATGAAATTGGATTCATATTTCTATCCCTTGATGACAATATTTTTCTATCAATGGAATATGGAATTACGGATGAATTTAATGATAAAGCTAAAGTGATTATTATGCATGAAATTTCAAGATCTGATAATATGTTTCCCAAGCATTGTGAGAATGTAAAAGAAATGTTGGAGAGGTTGCAAAATTTGTATTAAGGAGGAAAATTGCAGAATTCAAAATTGGACAACAATGTAAAGGATTCTACTCTTATGGAACTAACAAATTCATTTATCTCAAAAGAATATTATAGTAGAACCAATATATCACAAAACAAAAGTGCCAGTGATAGAAACGACGACTCAAACATTGATTTAGAGGGACAAAAAAAAGATATCAACAGAAAATATGAAGAGAAATTGAAGATAAAAGCCTTCGAAGTAGAAATTAAAAGGATCACAACTGAAAATAAAGATCAATGAATCCTACTACAACCTTTTGATAAGGACTGTACTTCAAAAGAATAAATTTCATATTTGAAAAGTCAAATGGAAGAAGGAAGAAAAAATAAATATGGAATGAGGAAGCAGTATAGGGAGTTGTAGGATGACTGCCAAAAATTGAAGGTTGAAGCAATTTCTACAAGGAAAGAATTAGAGAGTTTTAAATCTAGCACTAAAGTATCTACAAGAAAATAAAAAATGGCTGGAGTAGCTAGTAGCAGCAATAAAAAGGAGAGTTATCATCAAAATCAATATCTATCCAAGAACGAAAGGAATACGAAAAGAAGATCGTCCAAAAAAAAGCCAAGGAATGTCAAATGATTTATGTATCGAAACAATGAGCATATGGTATAAAATTTCAAGAGTGGAGAGATCATACCCTGTCAACAAAAGATGCAGCCGAAGGAGAATAAACCATAAGAATTCAGCCACAAAGGTCACCATCATTAAGGTATAGTAGTGATTTTTATGGTCATTATTTCTCATGCAAAAATGTTGGCCATTGTGCTATTTACTGCAGGGCACATGCGAGGAATATAAATAAATTCAACAGAAAATCTCAATATATTTTCCATTTCCTTGGTCACATAAGATGTTTTTTATGTAGAAATAATTGCCACAAGGCCAATGATTGAAAGTTCCACATGTATTTCATGAGATCCAATAAAATGAAGAAGAATATGCAAGGCTAACCACACAATAAAATGAAGGATTGACATATGAAAGTTTGGAGGATAAAAGAGAAGCAAGGAACTGCCACTAAAAAGTGAGGCTTGCATGGTCTCAGGGGGAGCATATGGATGCATCATGATTCAAATGTAGATCTTTGCAGGTGCATCCATATTGGAAAGAGTGCATAAAGACAAATTTTCATATTGTAGGAGATGCATGTGTTCATGGGGAGGGATTTTGCTTCTTAATGGTTTTGTATGTTAGAAACCTTTGAGCATTATTGAGAGGGTGGTTGGGGGGGGGGGGGGAATCAGTAGTGTGATATTATTATCATTTTTTACCACTGTAAACTTCTCTACTGAATCATGCACCATTAACCAACAACATATCATATCATCACATTAATATAAAAAATATAACAAGGTAAATCATAAACCATGAGAGAAACATAAACAAGAACAAGAACACAAGAAAACATCAACACATGAGAGAAAAGATATCTAGTGGAAAATGCTTCACCAAGAAAAAAACCACCCTTGCTATTGATGTGATGCTCATAATATTCTATTAAGAAAATATTGTCTTTTACATAAATTTCTGACTTCGATCAACAAGGAGACTTGACCTCATATACAATTAGTTAACTCCTATCAACCTGGAGACTCAATTCTACTAATTTGCTCAGAATACTATGTTCTCCATGGATTTGTTAGCCCCTGAGGTGCAATGAAACTATTTTTAGCAGAAATATCCCCTGTTCCAGCTCTGACGGCCACATCTCCTCTTGCTCCACTTTGGCCATAATCCAGACTTCAAAATATTACTCTCGCATCTATAATTGCATCAGATCCTGATCCAAATGGGTTGAAATATGCTCTTTAAGTCTTCAAAAGCTAGTAAAATCATGCTAAAGATCAAAACCAGTGCGGGAGAAGAACCCTTATAATGGCAGAAAAGCACTATCGGTAGGAAAAAAACAGAAAAACACTGAAAAACCAAGTATCAGAGGCATAAACAGTGAAATTCAAAGCCGCCATTCACTCTGGCCAATCAACGGTCCAGATCTGATTGGCAGATCGTAATCAATGGTTGCAATCGGTGGAGGCAATCAATGGATTGGGGGTAGACCGTATGGAACTTGTGATGGCAATCAACGATGCAACGTGGACCATCAATTAAGTGTGTAGATCGAAGACCCATGTCACATCGCAGGATTGCTATCAGAATATAAAAGGAGTACTTATCAGCCTGGGGCATGAGAAATATGCATTTGCGGCTAGTCGCATTGTGATATCACTTTAGAGTTTCACAAATGTCTTATTAGGCAGACCCAATGGCAGTATAAATGATTTTGAGATCCGTCAAAACACCATTTTTAATGTATTTACTTATTAAATGAAATACAATGGATGAAGCGCTGATGCGACATTACAGACCCGAAAGGCTTTATTAATGTTGTCGAACACCATTTCAAGTCCAATAAACTGGGATTTTCATATTTTTATGTATTTTCCAATATAAAGGAAAAATCACAAAATAGGAAGGATCTTGGGAGTGATCCGGATTTAAACAGGAACGCAATAGATTACAGAGATAACCATAAATACAGAGATGCGATAACCATAAATAAAGAGATGCAGAGGAAATAACACTTCATTTCATTAATGGAAAATACCGAAATATGCTTACAACCAGAATTGGAATTAAACCAGCTAGGATGATGGTAGCTTATCTCTGAGAAGAGATGTGTGGCTACATGTCTCTGAACTATTCCGAACTTCTGTTACAATGAGGCTCGATGGCCTATTTATTATTGACAAACAATGGAAAACCCTTCACATTCCAAAACCGACCCTTAGAAGATGAAACGCCAAATTGTGGGCCGCGTTTTGGGTAAATTGGTACATCAATTTCCCGGGGTCGTAACTTTGGCATACGATCTCCGTTTGACGCGTATGATAGCTCGTTAGAAAGATCTATCCGAGGGCTACCATTGTTGGAATGGGCAACATCAATCCATTGCATGGACCCATGTTGCCCCTGGATTCCCCAAAAAACATCGTTTAGGGCCTCAAAACGGCTTCGGAAGTTCAAGACCCGAAAAACCGCTAAAAATAGTAAGTTGTGCTATAATTAAGGAAACTGAAAATGCTGAAAGAGACAATGATGGGGGTCCAGATGGACTTGGCAGGTGGCCACCAATATCCACCTGGATCAGGGAGAGCTAAAGGTGATAAGTGGTTTGGGTTAGGCTCCACCCAATCCCATACAACGGCTGCCTCGTGTCCAAGCTGAGGAGAGAGAAAACCACCCTCGTCAAGTGGTTAACTCCCATATGAAAGAGCCACTTGAAATGGATCACAGCCATTGGATCTAGAGATCCCAAATGAATGGTGGAGATCTGATATCACTACAAAGAGGGACCCAATAGGAAAACTGACCAGATTTGAGGATATTTGAAGTTCGTCTTGAGCCATTCTTAATGTATTTCCAATGTTTTGATGTATTTATAAAAAAAAAAAACAAAGGGATAGACCATTTGTGATAGGCAATAGTGATTGGGAATGGACCTGATAGCTCTGTTTGGCTTTGTTCATATTTTTAACAATCAATAGGTGAATTGAAATAATAGAATATATGGTCGTAAGGGGAATAACAATAGTGCAACATAGCCAAACTAGTAGAAATTATCATTGAGCATCGCTGGCACTAGTGAACCACCTGACAACAAGGAAAAATTACCAGAATTTTGTTATCGTTGTTAGAAAAAGAAACCTCCAAGCTCATGCATGTCTATTCATGGCATCAAGTTGTTAAAAGGACAGAGAGGATAGATTAAGACACCTCGAGCCTTTGAGAGCTCAGGCGCATTGTAAAAAGCCTATAAATGGCTGAAAGATAGATATATGAAGGGTTCAACTTTTGGAGACTGTGGAGACTCTACTCCTCTAGCTTCTCATCTTCGTTCCAACAATATAGGCTTCTTTTTTTGTTACATGTTCAATTCTGGTTCTATGCTTGCACTTGAATAGATTATTCATGTTTTCTTCTATGTCTAATGCTAGATAACTATCATCTTATCACTGCATTGATAAATTAGATTTGCAAGCTTCATTTACTTCCTGTAGCTAGCCATTCATATGTGTTTATGTATGCATCTGCTGGTACAGTCAATATTCTCCATCTATTTATTGAATCTATAAACTATTGAGCATTAGTGGTCTAAAGGCTTGTAAAGATGAGGGTGTTCATGCATGTCTTGAGTGAAAATAGAGTTGAAATAGTCATCTAACTTGATCCAAACCATCATCCATTCCAATAGTTCAGAGGAAAATATTGAAGATTATATGTTACGAGGCATCTCTGAGCTACAACCTAGGAGTGTTTCCTGGAGTGATAACATAATTGGCACTATTTCCAGGGAGAGGAAACTAAAGCTCAGCTTCCCTGGGAGATGACACAGATCTAGCTTTGAGGATAGACAAAGTCTGGGCACTTTTTTGGTTGTAATCATCCATTTGGTGACTCTACTGTAGGACGAGCCTCTTGGTGACTCCACTTCATAGTTTTGGCTCAGTTTGTGAGGCATACTTAGAGAAATGCTCAGAAGCCACAAGTTGACCCAGTATCTGACCCTGAAAAAATCATCAAAGAAAGAAAGACATACCAGAAAGGAGCATTAGGTTGAGGTAGATCTAAATAATATTTTATATCTCTTCAAGAAAATCTTGTAATAGAAAAAATACATGTTCGGAGTATAGCATCTAATACTAGCAGTGAAGAAAAAATCTCAGAGATTCATAAAGCTCATTATTCTTTAGGTTCTCCTTTTTTTGTAAGCCCAAATGAAACCTCACCTCCTATCCATCATACTCCTCTAGTCCTATCATTCACCCTTCAACCCTCTGTCATTCAGACTTCCAGTACCCTTATAGCCACCATAGCTATGGCAGGTCCATAAACACCTACCAAAATGGAAAGAATCATAGCTGCTAGGTATAGGCCTCTAGTACTACCCACTCCTTTGAATGCCATGCCTACTGGAGAATATCAAAAGTACAGCCCTAAGTTCACTGGGATTGAAGGTGTTTCAGCTGAAGAACATCTTGAATCATTCTATAGCTATGCTGATAACCTAGACATTAGTGAAGATGATGTGTGGATGAGAGCCTTTGTCCAAAGCCTAGATGGAGAGGCTAGAAAATGGTTCAGAGAACTAACCCCAAGATCTATAGCAAACATTGAGGCTTTAGATGATGCATTCCTAAAGCATTGGGGGAATAAGAAGGATCTACTCTACTACTGCACTCAGTTTGGGAACTTAAAGAGGGAAAATGATGAGTTGTTGTTTGATTTCAATAAGAGATTTAACCACATGTACAACAAAAAACCAGCTAAAGTAAAACCCACCTCTACCTCTGCTTAACTCACCTATGCTAGTGCCTTTGATTCTGACTTCTATCTACTATTGAGGGAGAGGCTATGTGCTACTTTTGCTGATATGCAGGACGCAACCTTGGAATTATAATCAAACATCATGGCTGCAAAGAAGCTCAAGGAAAATGTTGATAGAAGGAGACAAAGGGGCGAGTCTTCATCATCTTCAGATCCAAACATAGATAAAATGACCAAGATGATAGAGTCATTAGCCTTTGAAATGTCCAAATTAAAGGTTGAGCAGCACCCTAGGAAAGGAAGAGTTCCTAATACCTTTTCTCCTAGAAATCCAAATCCAAATCCATATAGAAGAGCTGTTGAGTAGTTGCAGATTTTGCAATGAAGCAAAGATGCCAATGAAGATCAAAGGGTGAAGATCCCTTTCCACAATGTAGTCATGGAAGAAGAACAATTTGAATAAGATGATGAGACCCATTGCCTAGAAGACAAAGGCAATGCCTCCTTTTTTCCCTTGGCTGCCTATGAAAAGTCATTATTCAATGACCAGATCAACCAAGAATGGGATGGTGAAGCTATACTGCAAACTGAAGATCAGCACATATATAATCTAAGGTCGAAGATGAATAATGCCAAGGAAACTCCTATTCAAAGAGCTGATGTCCCTATAGTACAGTAAGCTAATAAGCAGAAGTGATCGATAGTTGATCCCATCATCCTAAAAGCTCCAGCTCACGAGGTAAGAGGCCTTGACAAGTCTTCTTCTCCTTTCGACTTTCAATCAGAAATTCAGAAGCTAAGAATACCTATACCTCTGATTGAACTAGTGAAGAATGAGTCCTTCAAAAGGTCCATCCTTGACGCCCTTGAACCTAAAGCCATCCAAGCCTCCACTGACTACGTAAATCTATAAGATGACAAACTAGCTATTATTCTCATCCCAATGATTGAAAATTGTGAAGGAAACTCCCAATCATTCTATGTCTCTCTAACTATTCATGACGAAATCCTTCATAACTACCTTCTAGACGTTGAAGCGAGCCATAATCTAATACCCAAGGCTATCATGGATGAGTTGGGTCTTGACATTACCAATCCTTATCATGAACTGTTTTCTTTTGACTCTAGAAAAGCATTTTGGGATTAATCAAAGATCTAGCCATCACCTTGTCGTAGTTGCCCATGAAAAGCATGATGATGGATATTGTCGTAAGAGATGTACCCCCAAAGTTTGGAATGTTGATTTCCAAAGGTTGGATCAAGAGATTAGGTGGAACATTTCAAAATGATCTATCCTATGCTACTGTCCTAGTTTTTGGAGGTGAGAGTAAGAGATTATACAAGGAAGCTCAGTTGGCTTATATAATTGAAGGAATCCCACTAATCATCCTAGCTATGCTATCGACATTGATTTTTGAGCTTGTATTATTCATATTGAAGAATCCCAGTTGGCCTCCATACAGCTTAAGAAACCAATTTGCCAGATCACAGAGGAAGAAGGCCCACAGATTTGGGACATGTTCTTTGATGGAGCTTGCTCTAAGCAGGTTACAGGGGCAAGTGTAGTCCTTGTGTGCCCCACACAAGAATTCATTCATTTATCTTTCAAAATATCTTTTCAATTCACAAATAACATAGCAGACTATGAAGCCTTGATATTGGGCTTAAACACTACTAAAGAAATGGCATCAAAGGACTGAAAGTGTTTGGAGACACAGACCTTATCATTCAGTGGGTCAACAAAACTTTCCGAGCAAAGCATCCAAGGCTGAAAGCATACAGAGATGAGGTATGGAAGCTTAATGACTCTTTTAATATTTTCAACATTTCTTACATCCCAAGAATGAAGAAGCAACTCGTTGATTCCCTTGATGTGTTTGCTATCACGTTTAATCCTCCTATCTCTCCTAAATTGAATTATGAAGTTTAGGTGAAATATAGACCATCTCTGCCTAACAATGTCAAATACTAGAAACTTTTTGAAGATGATGATTAAATTAATAGGTTTTTACAAGTCACTGATGACTTTTCTGAAATGCACATTGACCAAGAAAACGAAACCATTGAAGAATGCAACTAGTCCAAGCTAAAGGTTGAGATTGGCTAGGAAAGCATTGTCCAGCTACATAGTAACCATATACCCAAAGGATTGGTGCCTCTAGAGACGTTTTTTGATCATAACGATGTACCTTATACGCCTACCAAAAAAGAAAATGAGTCTGTTGTCCATAAAAATAATATAGGGAGTCTAGCCCATCCAAAGTACATAAATCTGTCCACTCACCTGTCTTCTGCCCAGAGTTCCAAGTATTGCACCTTGATGAAGCAATTTGTTGATATTTTTTCTTGGGAATAAAATGATCTTAAGACCTATGACACCAATGTCATTCAACATAAGATTCCACTAGAGAAGAACACCATCCCTTTTAGGAAGAAATTAAGACCTATTAGCCCTCTCTTATTGCCTTTGGTTGAGAAGGAAATCATGAAACCGTTGGTTGCCAAGATCATAGTTCCCCTGAGGTATTCAAAGCGGATAGCTAACCTTGTGGTAGTAAGAAAGAAGAATGGAGAAATCAGGCTTTGTGTTGACTTCAGGAATCTAAACAAATGTTCTAAAAAAGACAACTACCCCCTACCTAAGATGGAACACTTGCTGCAAAAAGTTTCAGGGGCTAGAGTCATGTCATTCGTAGATGGATTTTTAGGTTACAATCAGATTGTTGTACATCCAGAAGATCAGGAAAAGACCACCTTTGCTACTCCTTGGGGCACTTTCATGTACTCCAAGATGCCTTTTGGATTGATGAATGTTGGGGCTACTTTTTAGAGGGCCATGGACATATCCTTTGTGGGAGAGAAGGACAAGTTTGTCCTTATTTACCTTGATGACATAACAATCCTTTCTAGCACTCACAAGGACCATTTGTAGCATTTGAAGAAGGTGTTTCAAAAGTGCCAACAGTTTGGAATTTCTGTGAACCGAAAGAAGTCACAGTTTGCTCTAGAAGAAGGAAAACTTCTGGGACATATTGTTTCTCCTGAAGATGTGAAGATTGATCTAGCAAGAGTTGAAGCAATTTAGACATTATCCATCCCAAGGTCAAAAAGTGACATTCAATCTTTCCTGGGTAAGATTAACTTTGTAAGGAGGTTCATTCCAAAATTTGCAGAGCTAGTGAAGCACATCACTTCCATGGTGAAGAAAGGATCAGAAATAAAATGGACAGATGCTGCAAGAAGCTCTTTTGAGGCCATCAAACAACTATCATAGAAGCTTCCACTCTAATCAGCCCAAATTACACCAAGGAGTTTTATATCTTCTCTTTTGCCTCTTATGGTACACTTGCAGCAGTTCTATTGTAGAAAGATGATGAAGGTGTAGAGCACCCTGTGGCCTTTTTCAGCAAAACTCTAAGGGATGTTGAACTAAGGTATGACATTATTGAAAAAAAATCTTATGCTCTCATAAAATCTTTAAAGGAATTCAGAATTTATATCTTGCATTCCAAAGTGATTGCATATGTACCTTCGGCCTCAGTAAAACATGTTCTAACTCAGCTAGATATTGATGGAAGGAGAGTTAAATGGATTGCAAAATTCATAGAGTTCAACATAAAGGTGAAGCCTAGAAAGATTGTCAAAGGCTGGGGCTTGGCTAAAATTATGGCTAAGGAAAATTGTAGTTTATTAGACATCGATTGCATGGGTTAAAATTCAGGTGATGAGCAGACATAGGAAGTAGCAGAAGAGAAAAAGCATAATCAGTCCTTGGCTGAAAATCTAGCCATCTGTAAATTGTATTCCAACATAGTTCATTTTTTGCAGAAGCTAGAAGTCGATGTAGGGCTTAGATCAAGTCAAGCTCGAGCCATTAAGCTCAAATCAACAAAATTCTACATTAATGAAAACCTACTCTATTGGAAAGACCCATTAGGAATCCTCTTGAGATGTCTAGATGAGGGACAATTTGTGGAAGTCATGCACCAATTGCATTCTAGCATCTATGGAAGCCATCATTATTGGAAAACCACAACCCACAAGATCGTAAGAGCTGGGTATTATTGGCATACTTTGTTCTCTAATGTGTGTTCTTTTGTGAAGTCTTGTGACAAATGCCAGAGGTTTGCAAGAAGACAACAACTAAAATCTTTTCCCTTGAAGCCAGTACACACCAATAGTCCCTTCCAGCAGTGGGGCTTGGACTTTATAGGTGAGATCAACCCACATTCTAGTGGCCAGCACAAATGGCACTTGGTAGCCACTGATTATTTCACTAAGTGGATTTAGGCTATACCCACTAAGAATGCTAATCATCAAGTTGTCATAAAGTTCTTGAATGAGAATATTTTCACTAGATTTGGTTGCCCAACCAAACTAGTCATTGATAATTCGACAACTTTCAAGGAAAAGGAATTGGTGGACATGATTGAATCCATGGGCATTCAATTGGTGCATTCTACCTCATATTATCTTCAAGGCAATGACTTGGAAGAATCATCTAACAAGATTCTTGTAAGGATAATCAAAAAAACTGGTGGAGGACAATAAAAGGAGCTAGGATTCCATGTTGAAGTTTGCACTATGGGCTAATAGAGTTACCATCAAAAAGTACATAGGAAATTCTCCATTTAAGTTGGTTTATGGCGCTGATGCTGTTTTTCCTATCCAGCTGATTCTCCCTGTGGCCAAATTATTTCAAGAAGAACAGGATGAAGAGAATGACATGATAAGGAGAATGAATAACCTGGTTGAATTACAACATACCAGAGAGCAGTTGGTTGAGAAGTCAAGAATTCATCAGAAGAGGATCAAAGAAACCTTTGATAGGAAGGCAAAAGTGGAAAATTCCCAAGTTGGTGATTGGGTTCTCAAATGGGATGCATTGGAGGAAAAGAAAGGTAATCATGATAAGTTTGACTCCTTATGGACAGGTTTGTTTGTCATCACTCAAATTCAGCAGAACAATACCTTTATTCTGTAGAGTCTGGAAGGAGAAGATGTTTTTGGTGGCCCAGTTAGTGGGTCATTCTTGAAACTTTATTTCATTTAAGGATTTAAAGCCTTGATACTGTAAACATGTTTTTTAGTTTTTATTTTTTATGCAAAATAGACTCTAAGCCCAATGGAACACCAAGAGATAGATTTGATTTTGGTTTTATAGGAAAGGCATTGATCTATGGTTCTTGAAACCTCACAGGGAGGCTTTCATCCCTAGAAGGAGCTAGTGTTAGCCCCTCAGGTGAAGTGCTACTATTTTTAGTGGAAATGTCCCCTGTTTCAACTCTGATGGCTGCATCTCCTCTCGCTCCGCTTTGGCCATAAGCCAGACTTCAAAATATTACTCTCGCATATATAATTGCACTAGGTCCTGATCCAAATGGGTCCAAATATGCTCTTTAAGTGTTCAAAAGCCAGTAAAATCATGCCAAAGATCAAAACCAATGTGGAAGAAGAAGCCTTAGAATGGCATAAAAGCACTACTGAGAGGAAAAAAACACAAAAAAATAGTGAAAAACAAGGTATTGGAGGCATATGCAGTGAAATGCATAGCAGTCGTCTGATCTGGCCAATCAACGATCCAGATCTGATCGGCGAGTCACAATCGATGGAGGAAATCGGCAGATTGGGGGTGAACTGTATTGAACTTGCGATGGCGATCAACAATGCAAGGTGGACTGTCGATCAAGCACACAGATTGATGACCCATGTCGCATCACAGGATCGCTATTGAAAAATACAAGGAGCGCTTATCAGCTTGGGGCATGAGTGATATGCGATTGTGACTAGTCGCATCGTGATATCTCATTAGAGTTTCACAGAGGTGCAATTAGCTGGACCTGATGGCGGTATAAATATTATTGCATAGATTTTGAGATTCGTCAAAACACCATTTTTAATGTATTTGCATATTTCGCTTATTAAAAAAAATATAAAGCATGAAGCGTCAATGCAACATTACAAACCTGAAAGGGTTTATTAATGTTGTTGAACACCATTTCAAGTCCGATAAAGTGGGATTTTCACATTTTTATGTATTTTCCAATATAAAGTGAAAATCACAAAATAGGCAGGATTTCGGTAGAGCTAATGGCAATAAATACAATGACTGCCACGTGTCCAGACTGAGGAGAGAGAAAACCACACTCATTGGGTGGTTAACTCCCATATGAAAGAGCTGCCTGAAACGGATCACAACTATTGGATCTAGAGCTCCCAGATCAACGGTGGAGATGTGATATCACTACAAAGGCAGACCCAATAGGAAAATGGACTAGATTTGAGGATATTTGAAGTCAATCTTGGGCCATTTTTAATGTATTTCCAATTTTTTTATGTATTTCTAAAAAAAAAAGACAAAGAGACAGGGCATTTGCAACAGGCAACAATGATTGGGAACGAACCCGATAGCTCTGTTTGGCTCTGTTCGTATTTTTAACAATCAAAAAGTGAACTAAAATAATAGAATATATGGAGGTAAGGGGAAAAACAATGCAACACAACCAAACCAGTAGAAATTATCATGGAGCATCGCTGGCATAAGCGATCCACCTGATAGCAAGGAAAAATTACCAAAATTTGGTTACTGCTGTTAGAAAAAGAAACCTTTGAGCTCATGCATGTCTATTCGTGGCATCAAGCTCTTAAAATGATAGAGAGGATAGATTAATACACCTCAAGCCTTTGACATCTTGGGAGCATTGTAAAAAGCCTATAAATGGTTGAAAGTTAGATGTATGAAGGGTTCAACTTTTGGAGACTGTGGAGAATCTACTCCTCTAGCTTCTCATCTTCATTCCAGCAATATAAGCTTCTTTTTTTGTTACATGTTCAATTCCCATTTTCTCTTCTATTCTATGCTTGCACTTGAATAGGTTATTCATGTTTTCTTCTGTGTCTAATGCCAAATAACTATCATCTTATCTCTGCATTGATAAATTAGATTTGCAAGCTTCATTTACTTCCTATAGCTAGCCCTTCATATATGTTTATGTATTCATCTACTGATACAGTTAGTATTCTCCATCTAGTCATTGAATCTATAAACTATCAAGCATTAGTGCTCTAAAGCCTTGTAAAGCTCATGGTGTTCATGCATGTCTTGAGCGAAAATAGAGTTGAAACAGTCATCTAACTTGATCCAAACCATCATCCATTCCAATAGTTCAGAGGAAAATATTGAAGATTATATGTTACTAGGCATCTCCGAGCTACAACCTAGGAGAGTTTCCTGGAGTGATAACAGGATCTACAAACTAACATATGCTGAAAGCCACCACGATCATCCTCACCCAATTCTTATTGGACTATCCAACTACCATTGGATTGCGAAATTGTTCCTTTTACTGAAACTTCACAATCATTGGTCCACATCCATGAAGTCATTGCTCCTCTACTCTTTGCAGACCTCCTTTCATCTATGTTCAAACTAGATTCCAATAATTTCTTCTCAACTCAATTCAGCTCTACAATATGACCTCTAGCAGTAAGAGAATCTCATCAAATAAAAAATGACCACAAACATATTTTGTCCACACAAGTAAATAGTGGCCATAATGTATCCAACAAAATATGAGTAATATGACCAACATAATATCAAACCTTCACTGCAAAATATAATTTCTACATAATACAATTAACAAGATAAGGCACTATGGCTATGTGCCAAAGACTTTAGCAGCTCCTGTAAATAACAAATACGTGAGTCACCAAAAAAATATACTCCAACAACAAGAAAAAACTCTCCAAACCATCTCTATTAAAAAACCTCAAATATGATACGAATTCTGATCCATTTCTTTAGAAATCTACTCCCTTCACTACCATTTTAACTCATACACTTAAGAATATAAGCTCTTAATATGATATGAAGCATTCCACCACTATGCATCTTTCTCTAACTCACTCTCATACTCAACCCACTATCAACTAACTCAGAAATGTAGAATATAAAATATGTAGGGTGAAATTCACTTTTGAACTTGTATCAAAGGTGCAAAAAGTTGAAAAAATCAATTCATTATCACCACTACTTATGTGCTAAAGGTATTCACATCATTTGAAGAGAATTTTGTTTCACATAAGCAAAATCCAAAATATCCTCAACAATTCTACAGGTGAATACCATAGGAAAATACCATGGTTTTCCCAATACCATAAACACCTGTACCATGGTAACCTCCAAGTTAATATGATAGGTAAATACCATGGTTATTCCAATACCATGAATACCTATACCATGGTAATATCCAATTCAGCCACAGGTAAATAACATGGTTATGCCAATACTATGAACAAATGTACCAAGGTAATCTCCAAGTCAATACCGCAGGTAAATCCCATGGTTATGCCAATAGCACAGATACCTATACCATGGTAATATCAAATTAAATACCATAGGTAAATACCATGGTTATGCCAATGCCATAGGCCCCTGTGCCATGGTAATATTCAAGCCAATACCATAGGAAGATACCATGGTTATGTCAATACCAAGGACTCTTGTACCATGGTAATATCCAAAACAATACCACGTGAAAATACCATGGTTATGTGAATACCAAGACTATCTACACCAAGTTAATATTATGTGCCAACCTGCTCGACACATACATATCAATACCATGGTAATCCTAATACCAATAATACCTATACCATGTTAGTACTCATACAACATCATCATCAAGCCAACAGAAGGAAACAAAATGCATAACAAGGCCACATCTCCATGAACACCATACTAATTTCAAGCTACATCGTCAAAGATTGACATGAAGGGTTGAAATCAATACGAACATAACCAACTCAATGCCAACTCAACTAGTAGCAACCATGCTATAAGGAAGACATACACACATTAGCTAGGAGACATATGGTTGACATCAATGGCAAAATGAGCTAGCTGCCATCATGAACCAATTCCAACATCATCTAGCTGGAACCATGCACACCATAATGCCAATAATGTTGGAAATAATACTGAGAGGGGGGGTGAATCAGTATTATCAAGTCAAATAATCCTTTTCAAAACCAAATTGTATACGCTACTTTAGTTAATTCAACCCGCGTATATACGCAACTATTCAGAGGTAAACCAGCGTACACAGAGCAAACTTTTAATTTACTTAAACTATCAGATGATATTGGTTAATCTGAGATGCAGCATCAAATAACCAGTAACCAGAGACAGTAAAACAGAGCAGAAAGAAAATCACACACAAGAACACTAGATATAAGGTGGAAACCCAATGTGGGTGAAAACCACCTGCGGCAATTCATCTCTATCTTTCTTTAAATTAGAAACTTCTGTTTACAATGTACTGGTGCAGTCCTTTACCAATATGCAGGCTGCAACTTGCAGAGAGCTACAACTCTCTCTCGTTTTCCAGCTCTCCTGGAAGGGAGCTACAACCCCCTTAGCTCTTGCATTAGCCAAGATACTAGTACATAGGTGCTGACCTACAGAAGGCTACAACCTTCTCTTTCTTCCAGGGACAACGTTTCATCAATTTTCAGACTGGATCCATGAACATAAAACAGTCATCAAGAAATTATTCATCAATCAAACTCCTTTTCACCAACTAGATCTGAAGTTAAGTAGATACTCCTCTGCTAGCTGTACCCAAACACAGTACCAGAAACCACACAACAGAACCCAGAACACAGCAGCAATAAGCAGAAATAGCTAGATCACAACTTAAAGCATATACACAATTTCAACAGTCTGCAACTTGCGTGTATACGCATTTGCGTATGGAACAACCTGCGTATACGCTCCTTTACTTGACCTAAACTACGTGTATACGCGCCCTCACTTTACTGAACCTGCGTACAGATCTATAAAAGACAACACGCTCTTCCAGATATTCAATCACTAATTAACCCAGATTATCAGACTTATAGATCAGACAAGTGCCACATCTAGTAGATCAAAATCATACAAAGATACTATCATTAAGGCTTAAATATTATGACCCATGAATAGAACTTATCCTTCCTTTTGTGCTAATGTTCCTCCTTCCTTCAGATCCAGATCTGCATCACCACCCAATATACCAGCTCCAGCACTTTGTCAGATCTTCAATAATAATTCAGATGGTAATTTGTCAGAAGATCTCCTTCCTCTTTTATAGTCTTAGGCCTTCCCCAATACCATGGTCCAAAACCATAACATTCCAATACCATGAACCCAAAACTAGGGATTGACACATCTGATGAGATGCCATAGTCCAAAACATAGGGTCAAGTTCCAAGATCTAATTCCCATGGACCAAAAGGATGATCACCAACATATATGTGCTTTTGTAATGTATAACCCGCGTGTATACGTGCCTTAGTCTAGATGAACCTGTGTATATTACTTTGTGCCTGAACCGAGATCTGTTACTAAAGAAGGTTTCCATCAAGGACAACACCTGTGCCATAGCCCCAAACCTGTGCCATAATGCCAACAATCTCCCCCTTTGGACTTGATGGCAACACCAAGATCCAATATCATTCTCCCCCTTTGTCATCAAGGGCAAAGGGTTGTGCTCCCCCTGAGTATATGCTCAAATTTTCTGTGCTGACCATGCTCCCCCTGAGATCTGCAAAAAGATGTTCTGGAAGAAGAACCGAGACTTGGATAACAATACAAAACCTTCCTATCACCATAAGACTTAGTACATACATCCATCACCCAACCAAGTGGGGATCTTCCATCCAACCGAGTGGAATACATCAGAAATTTACATATGATGACCCAAAAAACAAATATTACATCTTCATCCCAGCCATACTGGGGAAACCAATATAGGCCGTTACATGACCTTGACACCATATAAGAAAGAGATACATGACATAGAGATGAATACTGAAAATGTCAACAACAGATAGCAGCAACAACAGACAATGATCATTCAGATCAGCAACCAATATTTCCTTTTGTTCGCCTTCTACCTTTGTTCTACCTGAAATCAACAACAACTATGAACTAGAACCAAAAGCTTCTAAACAAATGCCAACAATGCATAATTAGAAGATTATTTGCTCCCCAAGAACCTGTGCCGGATGGTCTCTGACAGACCCCTATCAAAATATCTTCAACCAGAGCCTGCTCCTTCTAATATCCATCAAGCCTTCATATACGCGACTGTCTCTGTAACTACCGGCGTATGTACGCGGATACTCCTTATCCAACACGCGTACACCCAATTTATCTGAAGATTTAACAGCAAGATGATATATCCACAACTCCCAGCTTCTATCTGAGATATTCAAAAGTTTCCCTGGGCAGTGGTTTGGTGAAAATGTCAGCAACTTGTTCCTTAGAAGGAACATACTCCAATTTGACCTTTTGTTCCAACACTTTCTCCCGAAGAAAGTGATACTTGATCGGTATGTGGTTGGTTTTTGAATGCATGACAGTATTTTTGAAATGTTGATTGCACTTGTATTATCACATAAGATGGGGATAGGTGGTGTACAAGTGATTTGAAAATCCTTCAATGTCTGCATCATCCAAAGGAGTTGAGTGCAACAAGATGCAGTTGCTACATATTCCGCTTCAGCTGTAGATAAGGCAATCGAACTCTGTTTCTTACTGAACCAGGATACTAATCTGGAACCCATAAAGAATGCTCCACCACTTGTGCTCTTCCTGTCATCCACGCTTCCGGCCCAATCTGCATCTGTATAAGCATGAAGTGTGAGATCTGTATCTCTAGGATACCATAAGCCATAGTTTTGAGTCCCTTGAAGATATTTGAAAATTCTCTTCACTGCCTGAAGATGAGTTTCCTTTGGATTTGCCTGAAATCTTCCAACTATTCCCACTGCATGCATGATGTCTGGTCGGGTACCTGTCAAATAAAGTAGACTTCCAATCATAGACCTGTAGGTTCGTTGATGCACAACTGCTGATTCATCATTTGCACTGAGACTGCATCCTGTAACCATCGGGGTACATACTGGTTTTGCATCTTCCATGCCATATTTCTTCAAAATCTACTTGAGATACTTGGTTTGAGACAAGAAGATCCCGCCTTCATTTTGTTGGATTTGAAATCCAAGAAAGTATGTCAATTCTCCAAGTAAAGACATTTCAAATTATTTTGCATCACCAAGGCAAAACTTTGACTCATAGCTTCTTCATTGCTGCCAAAGATAATATCATCTACATACACAACAAGTATTAGCAATTTGTCATTTTCAATTTTTATATAAAGATTGCTATCTGCTGATCCTTTTGAAAAACCTTGTTGATGAAGATATTTGTCCAAACGGTAGTACCAAGCCCTTGGAGCTTGTTTAAGACCATAGAGAGCCTTTTTTAGTCTGCATACAAGTTTTGGATCATTCCCAAGGATGAAACCATCTGGTTGGTCAATGTACACTTCTTCTTCTAAGTCCCCATTCAGAAAGGCAGATTTCACGTACAATTGAAAAACTTTGAAATTCTGAAAGCTTGAGAGAGAAAGGAACATTCGGATGGCCTCAAGTCTAGCAACCAGAGCAAAAGTTTCTTCAAAATCTATCCCTTCTTGTTGAACATATCCTTTACAAACAATTCTAGCTTTGTCTCTAATAACTTCCCCATTCTCATTCAACTTGTTCTTGAAGATCCATTTTGTCCCTATGACATTTTTATCTTTTTGTCTAGGAACCAACTCCCAAGTGTTGTTCTTTTCAATCTGCTCAAGTTCTTCATCCATTGCCTTGACCCAGCTTTCATCTTTGCATGCTTCTTTTATATTTTGTGGTTCAGTGGAGGAGAGCAAAGCCAAATAGCTTGAGGTATCTGCAATTGTTCTTCTAGTTTGTACACCTGCTTCCTTTTGCCCCAAAATCTGAGATTCAGGATGATTCTTCTGAACATACCTAGATGGAGTCTTCTCTTCAATCCTTATCTGTTCCTCTGGTGCCTCTTGAGGTTCATCTTCATTATCTATCTGATTTGGAGAGTAGCTTTCATCTTCTTCGATATCTTCATGATTTACTTCCTTAGGGATGTACCCTTTTTCATCAATCACTACATCAATACTGTCAACAATTCTTCCGAGTCTTTTGTTATAACACTTGTATGCTTTGTTGTAGGGAGAATATCCAAGGAGAATTCCTTCATCAACTCTGGGTTCAAGTTTGCGAAGATGTTCATCAGTATTCCTAATATAGCATTTGCTCCCAAAAATTTTGGAGTGCTTTACCAAAGGAGTTTCACCATACCAAAGCTCATGCGGAGTTTGAGTGTTGTTTACTCTGACATTAGTTTTGTTGAGAATAACTACCACAGCATATGCAGCTTCACCCCAGAAGGTTGCGGGAGTTCCAGATTCATCAAGCATAGCACGAGCCATTTGTTGGATAGTTCTGTTCATCCTTTCCGCTACCCCATTTTGCTGAGGAGTCCTAGCTGTAGAAAATTCCCTTCTTATTCCATGCTGTTCACAGAAATCAAAAAATTCATTTGAGGTAAACTCCCCACCTCTGTCGGACCTGAGACACTTAATTTTGTAGCCTGATTCATTTTCAGCCAAGGCTTTGAAAGATTTGAATTTTTCGAATGCTTCGTCTTTGTGTTTCAAAAGTCCTAACCAAACAAACCTGGAGAAATCGTCAATAAATAATATCAAGTATTCTTCTCCTCAAGGTGACCTTTTTCCTGAATGGACCACACACATCTGTATGCACTAGCTCCAGAGGCCTGCTGGCTGATCCTTCCTTCTCAGGGAAGTTAGTTCTGGTTTGCTTCCCAAACTGACATGATTTGCATATGGTGTTGTCTGGTATTTTGATGTCTGGAAGACCACGAACTACCTGATACTTACATGCTTTCCTTATTTGAGAAAAGCTTAGATGCCCCAATCTTCGGTGCCATAACCAGTGTTCATCATTCTTGCTCAGATAACATTGTTGTTCTCCTTCTTCAAATATGTATAGATTGTTTGGAGTTCTTTTGCCTTTGATTACTGTTCTTCCTGTATCAAGATCACGAACCCTGCACCCATCTGATCGAAATATCACCTCGGTCCCATTATCACACATCTGACTGACACTCAATAAATTATGCTTCAAACCATCAACATACAGAACATTACCAGCTTTGACATCCTCCTTCAACTGAGCAATGCCTTTTCCTTTTATGGCTGCTGGGGTATCATTTCCAAAAGAAACTTTCTTTCCCTTTTCTAAAGCAGTATATGATTCAAGTTTTTCTTTATCACCTGTCATATGCTTCGAACATCCGCTGTCGATGTACCATTGATTTCCTTGCCCTTCCACATATAAGGCTATCCAACATCTGTCCGGTTGTGGTTCCTTCATTCTCCATGTTTTGGCACTTGAGTTTTGTTCCTTTTGAGTTGTTTTCCAAAACCTACTCCTACATTCAGAATCTTCATGACCAAAATTATTGCAAATAGAACATTCAATTTCACTTTCAAGAGCGGAAAAGTTGTTATAGGTCCTCTTCGTGATTTCAGGCATACTTCTGTGTTGCATACTTCTTTGTTTTTGAGCTTCTCTAGTCATGATAGTCTTATAGGCAACACATTGAGCTGCTTTGTGACCAAAGTTATGGCAAGAGAAACATTGGCCATTGAAAAAATTCCTGTGACTATCATCCAACCGATTATAGTTTCTAATGCCATCCATTCTTGAAGAAAGTTGGGAAGATTTTACCTATGGCTGATTGTAGCTTCTGTTTGTCCTTAAGGTAGCATGCCCCCGATTTTCTTGATAGTCTTTGAAGAAAGCTGTCCCTGATTTACCCGATGACTTCTATTAGGCCATTGCTCAATCCTTCTAGTTGCATCAAGATAACTTTTAGAGGTGGAAGCTTGAGATGTTTCTCCATTATACCCCAGACCTGTCTTGATTAGAGGAGAACGCTGCACACTGATAATCTCATCCAGAGTTTCAGATCCTTTAACAAATTTAAGATTAAGAGCCTTTGTATTCTCAATTTCTTTTCTAAGGCCAACAATTTCACATTCTAATTTCTCAAGATATTTTTCTTTTTCATGCACATGAGTTTGCAGAGTATTATTGATCATATTGCTTTCTTCTAAACATCGCTTGAGATTAAAAATCTCATCATAAAGTTTGTCCACATCTATAGCATCCATATAATCTTCATCTTCAAAGGCCATTAAAATTTTATAGAGATTACCTTGTTCATCTTCATCGCTATTAGATTAGTCCATCACTGTCTTCATGAGTGTAGTAGCTTTTCTTATTTGCATTTTGTTTCTTGTTCCATCTAATAGGCTCCTTCCCTTTGTCAATCTTATCCTTGTGAGGACATTTTGCAGCATAGTGACCTACTCTTCCACAAGCAAAGAATTTGAATGGTAACTTACCTCCGAATCGTCCAGTGCCCCGTTGAAGATTTTTGACAAAATTTTATTCCTCTTCTTCTTCCGATATGTGTCTAGACTCATAGTAGTCTCCTTTGCCAGAAGCCTTGAAGGCATCTTCTCTCTTGTGGGATGGTCCTCCTTTCCTCATTTCATAAGCAGTTAGAATTCCATGCAGCTGTGACATTTTAAGATCTTGAAGCTTTTCCTTTTCTTCTATAGCTGAAACTTTAGATTCAAACCTAGGGGACAAAGATCTTAAAACTTTTTCAACTACAACAACCTCCTTTACTTCTTCACCCAAATTTTTCATGCAATTAACAATCTCATCTACACGAAGAAAATAGTTAGCCACACTTTCATCATTGTACATCTTGAGATTTTCATACTGAATTCTGAGGGTTTGAAGTTTTGTTCGTTTTACCTGTTCATATCCTTCATAGCTCAGAACAATCTTGTCCCATATTTCCTTAGCTGATTTATACCGCATGACTTTGACAAATTCAGATTGTGATAGGCATCCCAAAAGAGTATTGACCGCCTTTGCATTCGTTTCATATTTCTTCTTTTCAGCCAGATCTGTGGGAGTTGACTCTGGAAAAGTATACCCTGTATCTATGATATCCCATACTTCAGTACCCAGAGATTGAAGATAGGCAGTAACTCTTACCTTCCAATATAGGAAGTTTGTCCCATCAAAAACTGGTGGCCTGATAGATGCTTCCCTCTCGTAGTTGCTCATGATGAAAGATCTTCCTTCAAGCGGTTAAGCTTCTTCAGAAGGACCTGCTCTGATACCAATTGTTGGAAATAATACTGAGAGGGGGGGTGAATTAGTGTTATCAAGTCAAATAATCTTTTTCAAAACCAAATTGTATACGCTACTTTAGTTAATTAAACCCACGTATATACGCAACTATTCAGAGGTAAACTAGCGTACACAGAGAAAACTTTTAATTTACTTAAACTATCAGATGATGTTGGTTAATCTGAGATGCAGCATCAAATAACCAGTAACCAGAGACAGTAAAACAGAGCATAAGAAGACAATCAGCACACAAGAACACCAGATATAAGGTGGAACCCAAATGTGGGTGAAAACCACCTGCTGCAATTCGTCTCTATCTTTCTTTTAAATTAGAAAATTTTTGTTTACAATGTACGGTGCAGTCTTTACCAAGTACGCAGGCTGCAACCTGCAGAGAGCTACAACTCTCTCTCGTTTTCCAGCTCTCCTGGAAGGGGCTACAACGCACCCTTAGCTCTTGCACTAGCCAAGATACTAGTACGTAGGTGCTGACCTACAGAAGGCTACAACCTTCTCTTTCTTCCAGGGACCATGTTTCATCAATTTTCAGACTGGATCCATGAACATCAACCAATCATCAAGAATCAAACAATCTCCTTTTCACAAATTAGATCTGAATCAAGTAGATATTATCTTTACAGCTGTACCCAAAACACAGTACCAGAAACCATACACCAGAAGGCAGAACCCAGAACACAGCAGCAATAGTCAGAAGTAGTTAGATCACAACTTAGATTATATACGCTATTTCAACAGCCTGAAACTAACGTGCATACGCTTCTACGTATGGAACAACCTGCGTATATGCTCCTTTACTTCTCTGAAACTGCGTGTATACGCGTCTTCGCCTTACTGAACCTGCGTACAGATCTTACGCAGGATAATTCACTCTTTCAACTATTCAATCATTGATTAACCTAGATTACTAGATAGATCAAGCAAGCTTCACATCTAGCAGATCAAAATCATACAAAGATACTATCATTCAAGCTTAAAGATTATGACCCATGAATAGAACTTATCCTTCCTTTTGCGCTAAGGTTCCTCCTTCCTTCAGATCCAGATCTGCATCACCACCCAATATACCAGCTCTAGCACTTTGTCAGATCTTCAATAATAATTTAGATGGTAATTTGTC
The DNA here is from genome assembly GCA_000404065.3 of Pinus taeda. Lineage (NCBI taxonomy): Eukaryota > Viridiplantae > Streptophyta > Pinopsida > Pinales > Pinaceae > Pinus > Pinus taeda. Next base: position 10,391 of record APFE031194900.1, on the reverse strand, counting down.
ACATGATCTCCTTCCTCTTTTATAGTCTTAGGCCTTCCCCAATACCATGGTCCAAAACCATGACATTTCAATACCATGAACCCAAAACTAGGGATCGACACATCTGACGAGATGCCATGGTCCAAAACATAGGTTCAAGTTCCAAGATCTAACTGCCATGGACCAAAAGGATGATCACCAACATATACGCGCTTCTGTAATGTATAACCCACGTGTATACGCACCTTAGTCTAGATGAACCTGCGTATATGACTTTGTGCCTGAACTGAGATTTGTTACCAAAGAAGGTTGCCATCAAGGACAACACCTGTGCCATAGTCCCAAACCTGTGCCATAATGCCAACAAATAATCCCCATGTTTGGCATTTATGGCAACCATACACAAACCAAAGACCAATCTCCATTATAACGTCCCCTTTGACATCAATGGAAAAGGAACATCTCCATCTAATAAAGTAGAAATAAATGAAGCACAAATAGGGGAGCATTTGATTACTATATGGGTTAAAAGTAATGCAAATGAACAAACATCCATGTCTCTCAACATAAGTAGTGGTAGGTAGAAAATATACCAATAATCATCCAGAGCATCATACCAACCAACAAGCTCTAGAAACAACAACAATATGCACAAGAAAACAAATAAGTAACATCATAATGATCAACAACATGTAACAATGTGCACATGAGGCATCAATAAACACTCTCCATGGAAACCACATAGTATCAACTACCAAACATCTCTCAACATAACATGAAGTTAAGAATCCCAATAGTCAAAGCATATCATGAGGTACACCATGAACACCTCCAGTCGAATCATAATTCCAACAATATATGCCTAAAGTCAAAAAGAGAAAATAAATTCTCCTCGTGAACACTTTCCATCTCCAACATCACTCCTTGTTGTAGTGAACCACTTTTGTTGCAAACAATGCTTCCTTTTGATAAATATAAGCACTATATGGACCATAAAATCCAGATGACCATGAAAGAATGACATATACATGATAAACAAATGGTTGTAGCAGTGACATAAGACCTCATACATTCCCATATATGACCATAACATGACCTCATGACTTATGACTAAATGACCCAATGATAATAGAACATACGTATTAGGCTCCATGAGAATTTTACATGAATATATCCATAGTACATGGTTTTTATGATCAACTTCTATGGACTAATGACTCAAATACATGACATATTATGATTGTTACATCAACATTAGCGCATACATATCGCTACAAAAAGACTCCATAAACTTGCCTGTCACCATAATGACGCAACTCACTAAGGAAATGACTCTCAAAAAACGTAAGATGAAACAATATCAAATACATGGCTATAATAATCATCATATAACAACGCATACATATATGGTCCATGTCTCAAATCATCTCTAACCATCTTGTTCCATTGAACTCCTTCTATGCATGGTTTACCATATTTTCAACCACCTCGTTAGTGAGAAAAAAACATATATATCGCTGAAACATGTACTACTTTCACTCAGAAAACATGCGTAAATCAACTGCAAATAATTGAGTGAAAAAATGAAGAATATGCTAAATAGTCTAGGAAAACAACATACCATTCATATCTCCCCCTAAGCTCAATAGACCTTAAAGAGATAGGCTGATCATGTGGACCTGAATGTGCATGAGGCTCAAAATAACTCATCAAGTGTTGCTACAATAATTTGGTACTCATTAAGCAACAAAATGCTCCCCGTGAGGCTGTGCACCTCCCATGAATTTTGCATCCCTCTATGAATATGCATGAAATAATCATGACATGGAGAAGGGAATGCTCTTCACTACTTGAAGAGTTTTTTTCTCCTTCTTCCTCCACACAGTCTTTGGCTACTTCTTTTCTTCCTTCATCTGCTTCTTTTCTTGCTTCACTGATTTTATGGTAGATCCTCTTTGATTTTTCTGCTTTTGTTTAATTTAGCTTGTATGATAGGGCAAAAAAGAATCTCTTCCCATATGGATAAAGTTATGACATGTGTAGCACTCTGCCTGACCAAGATATGTAGCAAGAGGATTATATATCCTTCTACTCATGCAAGATCTAAACCTTGAATCAAATGTGTTTTTCCTCGATTTGTTATAATTGCAATCAAATGCCTTATGGCCAAACATGTTATGTGAGTAGAAATAACGATAAAAACCACAATTATACCTATTGGTCAAGCTTCTTGGCTACTGATATCGTTGCAAGCTTTGATGGTGTGATCTCTATGCTCTTCTCCTATAGTTAGTTGCAACATGTCCATTCTTGTGACACCTATAACATTATACCTTATATATCAAAGGAACAAAAGGATTTTACTTCCTTGGAAATCCAATAGAGTTGTCATTATAATCTCTAGGAGTAAAAGGTTTTTTGAATGTAGGAGCTCCTTGATATTTTCTTATTTGCCGTTAGTTTTGTTGCTTGAATTTTTGTTGGTTCTTCCTCTTATTTCCAAGGTTTGTACCCTTATTGCTCGTATTTGTTTCTACAGACTTCTTGGGTTCTTCTTTGGTATTTTTACCTACATGCAAATTAGACTCTTTTGAAATCCACGACCAGATTTATGCATTGGTGATGTTTGGATCTCAAACAAATTACCAAGGTCATGATACTCTTCTCCATCATTAATTACTTTCTCAATGAATTCACTTCAAATTCTAATATCGCAACCTCTTATACCTTCTCTTGGTATTTCTTTTGCATTCCTTCCTCAAATATTTCCGATTCTTCCAACTTAATCTTTAAGATGACACTCTCTTCCTTAAGCTTGGCCTCCTTATGTTCACAAATCTGCAATGGTTTTTCTTGATCCTTGCTTGCAATTGTTAGTTTAGAAATATCAGCTCTAAGAACCTTAATATCATTGTCATCTCCACTAGTAAAATTCAATATGATAAAAATATGAATCCCCAAAATTATAACTGAAAACAAATTCATTAATAGTTATATCTTTGGATTCATTTTGTTGCAATATCTTTGATTCTTGATATTTTGATTTCTACACATTATTTTTTGAACTGCTTGCACTAGGAATATGAGACTCTTGTGGCTTAGCTTCCTCATTTTGAAGCCCATTCCTTTTTTGAAACCAAGCTACAACCAAGAGCCCCGCTACAACCAAGATCCTTACTCTGATATCAATTATTGGAAACCTTTGAGCACTACTGAGCGAAAGGGGGGATGAATCAATACCGTGAACTTATTATCAATTTTTACCACTTTAAACTTCTTTACTCAATCATGTGCCATTCACCAGTAACATATCATCTCATCACATGATTATAAAAAATATAAGCAGCAAAATCATAAAACATGAGAGAAACATAATATGAATAAGAAAACAAGAAATCATCAATATGTGAGACACAAGATATATATTAGAAAACCCTTCACTAGCAAAAAAACAATCCTTGCTACTATTGCACTACTTTGAATGTTCTATGAAGAAAATATAGTATTTTTACATATATTATTGACTCCAATCAGCAAGGAGACTCGACCTCATATATAATCAATTGATTCCGATCAACTTGGAGACTTGATTCTACTAATCATCTTGGAAGACTATGTTCTCTACGGATCTATGGATTACCATCCACTGAAATTCACCATGATCAATCGATCCTCGCCCAATTCTGATTGCACTATCCAACTACCATTGGATTGAGAAATTATTCCTTTCACTAAAAATTCACAATCACTGCTCCACATCCATGAAGTCACTGCTCCTCTACTCTAGACGGACATCCTTTCATTTGTTTTCATGCTCAATCTCAAGATATTCTACTCAACTCGATTAATCTCAATAATATGACCTTTGGCATTAAGACAATATCATTAAATAAAAAATCACCACAAACACATGCTCTCCACAAAAGAAAAATAGTGGCCACAATGTATCCAACAAAAACCGAGTATGAAGAGCCCCTCTCCAATACCAATTGTTGCAGGCATTTGAGCACTACTGAGAGAGGAGGGGAGGTGAATTAGTGGTGTGATCTTATTATCAATTTTCACCACGTTAAACTTGTTTACTAAATGATGCACCATTCACTAGAAACATATCATATCATCACATGAATATAAAAAATATAGGAGGCTAAATAATAAACCATAAGAGAAATATAAATATGAATAAGAATAGAATAAATCATCAACAGATGAGACACAAGATATCTAGTGGAAAACCCTTCACTTGGAAAAGACCACCCCTGATTTTGTTACATTACTCTGAATCTTGTATTAAGCAAATATACCATTTTCACATATATTACTGACTCCGATCAATAAGGATACTTGACCTCATACACAATCAATTTACTTTGATCAACTTGGAGACTTGATTCTACCAATAAGCTTGGAAGACTATGTTCCCCACGAATCTACAATCTACCATCCATTAAAAGCCACCATGATCAATTGATCCTTGCCCAACTCCAATTGGACTATCCAACTACCATTGGATTGTGAAATTGTTCCTTCCATTGAAATTTTGCAATAACTGATCCACATCCATGAAGTCACTGCTCCTCTACTCTATGTAGACCTCCTTTCATTTATTTTCAAACTAGGTCCTGAGATTTTCTACTCAAATTGATTCAACTCTGTAATATGACCCCTAGCAACAAGACAATCTCATCAAATAAAAAATCACCACAAACATATGCTCTCCACAGAAGAAAAATAGTGGACACAATGTATCGAATAAAAATTGAATAATATCACCAACATAATATCACACCCTCACTGCAAAATATAATTGATGCATAATACAATTAAAAACATAAGACACTCTGACTATGTGCCAAATGCATTAGAAGCTCCTGCAAAAAAATAAAAATGTGAGATTCACCAACAAAATGTACTCCAGTAGTATGCAAAAAATCTCCAAACAATCTTTGCTAAAACAACCTCAAATCTGATCTGAATATTGATCCAATGCTTTAGAAATATGCTCCATTCAATGCCATTTTCACTCATACACTAAAGCATCTAAGATATCAATAGAATCTAAAGAATTCCTCCACTATGTAGCTTTCTCTAACTCACTCTCATACTCAACCAACCACCAACCAACTCCGAAATGTAGAATATAAAACATGTAGGGAGAAATTGACTTTTGGACTCGTATAAAAGGTGCACAAAGTTGACAAAATCAAGTCACTATCACCACTACTTGTGCACTAAAGGTATTTACATCGTTGGAGGACCTTTTTCTTCTTCAAATAAGTAAAAACCAAAATATCCTCAACAATTCTCCAAGTGAATATGATAGGAAAACACCATGGTTATCCCAATACCATGGACACCTATACCATGGTAATATCCAAGTTAATACCATAGGTAAATACCATGGTTATGTCAATAACTCAAACACCTATACCATTGTAATCTCCAAGTCAATACCACAAGTAAATGCCATGATTATACCGATACCGCAAACACATGTACCATGGTAATCTCCAATTCAATACCATAGGTAAATAATGTGGTTATGCCAATACTTCAGACACTTGTACCATGGTAATCTCCAAGTCAATACCACACATAAATACCATGGTTATGCCAATACCATAGATCTATGTGTCATGGTAATATTCAAGTAAATACCATAGGTAGATACCATGGTTATGTCAATACCAAGGACATTTGTTCCATGGTAATGTCCAAAACAATACCACAGGAAAATACCATGGTTATGTCAATACCAAGACTATCTACACCAAGGTAATATCACGTGCTAACCGACTCCACAAAAACACCAATACAATGGTAATGGAAATACCAATAACACCTATAACATGGTAATACTCCTGCAACATCACTGTCAAGCCATCACAAGGAAGCAAAAGGAAACACTTCCATGAACACCATACTACCATGAAGCTACATCATCAAAGACTGTCATCAATGTTTGGCATAAATGGCAATAGAACCAACTCAATGCCAACTCAACAAGACACAACCATGCTACAAGGAAGGCATCGAAACATTAGCTACGCTATGTAGGGATGACATCAATGCCAACATGAGCTAGTTGCGATCATGAACCAATGCCAACATTAGCTAGTTGCAACTATGCATACCATAATTCCAACATTTTATATGGTTGCCATTGCGCTCACTATGGAGTAGCTTGTTGTGCTTACTTGACATGAGTTTGTTGCAAGAGAGATGTTGATATGGAGATAAATACCATGTGTTGTTGTTTTGGAGATCATATGATGTTTTTAGAGTTGCTCATCTAGATTATTCACTTTATTGCTCAAGTTTTTTATTCTAGAGGTATCATGTTGTTGTTGATATGTATTTGGATGGTTCAACTATGATGTTTTTATTGCATGGAGAGAGAATATGTTATTCACAATGATGGGTTAAATATTATGAATTCATATGGTTAAGTCATGATGATTTATATTGTTGTTGATACATGGAGATAATACATTGTTGCACATGTTTTTGGGCCAAGTTATTGATGTGTTGGTTTATGATGTTGTTGCTTGCTTTCTAATCCCATGAGGAGAATATGATTTTATGTTGTTATTGGTGCTTATTGCCAGATATTGTATTTCTACTACTAATGTATAGTTCTTTGTTGATTCTTCTTGGATATAATGCATATTGGTGCATATGCATCTACTGATTATGCTACTGCTCATTGATTTTTTACTCACGATTTGAGTTAATGATACAATATGATGCAAATTGTTGAGCTTCTTTGATGATTTATTACTTTTCATGAGGGGTGATATATATATATATATATAATATATATATTATATATATATAATATATATATATATATATTATATATATAATATATATATATCTATATATCTATATATATATATGCTCGTTCTATTTCATAGTTCCATGTTACGTTGTCAATTGATTTTGTTTTTTATTCCTATGAGGAGCATGGTGGTTATCATTATTTTACAATAGATATTTCATTGATGAGTGTTACTCACACATTGATGGTCAGATATTTTTTTATGGTCAAGATGTTGAGAGTGTCCATGCACTACCATATGCTATTGATAGTTCTTCTATTTCTATTTCTTCATATAGATAGTTCATGCCATTGCTTGTGGATGTCCTGTACTTGATGCACATGCCATGTATTGTATTTCTCATTATTGATACTATATGGAGCATCTTTTGTTTCTCATTGATGCCATGTACTTATGTTATATCATTCTATTGGGAATGCCATAGGACAACACTTTTGTTTCCAATTATGAAAGCTATGTATTATCATTGATTCGTCTTTGGGGTGCATTGTTCATGGAGAAGCCCATAGTGTCAATTAGCTATGTTGGGGTAATGAGTGTCCAAGTCATGTCTAGTTTTGTATACCATTAATGTAGCCCTATTTTCTTTTGGGTGAATGATGTGATATTTGTTCCATAGAGTCATTGGTTGGTCATATGTATGTTTTTAGTGGTGTCATATGTTAGTCTTATGCATTTATCACATCCATGTACTTTATCCATGAAGCATTGTATATGTATGTTACCTTATTGTATGTCTTTGCTCATAGTTTGTTCTAGTCTTAGTTCATGAGGAGTATTTTCTTACTCTTCACAAGGATCCTTATTGCAACAAAGTAGATGTGTTGCTACAACAACAAAGAGAGTGTGTTTGTAGCCCCATTGCATGCTTAAGGGGGTTTTTATACATAATCTACCATTGTGGATAGAAGTATCTTCCCTAGGCCTGGTGGATTGACATAGAACAATACAAAGACAAAGAAGTTGATGTTTTCCTTAAATTAAATAGATAACAAGATGAATCCTACCTAGAATCCGTCATATTCTTTGCTCCTTCCTTGCCTTGTATTCTCCAATCCTACCCTTGATCACTGTAATTAGAACTTGCACAATTAGACAACATGAGGCAATGATCTACAAGATCCATGTATCATCATCTAATCACTTTATTCAATAGATCAATATGGCATTGAAATACATTAAATGATAACATCATATATAGGAAAACAAAGAACTCTTTTCGTTAATAGAAATGAAGTGAGTTACAACCAAAAATAGGTGTTGATCATATAGAAGAGCTCCTCCAAGTTGACTTGTCCTTTCCTTTCCACAAAGTGCACCTCTAGTGACCCTAATGCATGGATTAATGCCTCTCACAATAACAACATAAGGGTAGAATGAATCTTTAAAATCCAACAACAACCAACCATTTTCTTGTGGAATAAGGTAAATATATAGGAAATGGAGATAGTTTAGAAATTCTTATCCATTTACCAATCTAGGCTTGAGATCCAAAAGTGATGGGAGGATGAGATCAAGAGATAAGATGGCTATTTATCCAAGGTGGAATCAGATAGGATTCAAATTTTTATCCAATGTAAAGGGTTGAAACAATGTTAGGAATCTTCTAGATGAGGAAGCTTCAATTTTTATTTTATTTTTTCCTAAATTTCTGGGATCAGCGCACCCCCACAGTTATTCAGGGTGCACATAGTTTCTCAATTACATTGGGTGCACCAGTCCTTAAAATCACTTACTAAGGGAAGCAAATAAAGGATTATGGAAAGTCATGCTTATGGATTTGTGCAAGCATGATGGAAATATGTTGAAGGATTTGAATTGATCTCATTTGAAGGCCTATTGACTAGATGTTGGGTCCCTATAATACTAGTGATTACCCCATTACTATGGTAGTTGTACCCCTTATTTATATTGTTGTGCCCCTATTGCCCCCATATTATTATT
>APFE031194882.1:0-16395 GCA_000404065.3 Pinus taeda | reverse complement strand
GAGAGGGCCATTTGTCGTTCAAGCAGTACAGGGAAACAACACCTATTTTCTCCAGAACCTTGATGAAACTAATTTGGATGAAGGTCCTGTCAATCGCAGGATGCTCAAACACTATTTTGAATATCACCCATAATTGCAGTCTGAGTTACCCTTTGTACATAAGTTGTTGTATATATCTTTTCATATATGTAAAAAATTGTCTTACAGTTTTCAGATAGCTGGCAGCAGTAGCTAAAGAAATCAGAGGTCCACCAAGAAGAGAGGTACAAAAAAGCATGTCAAAGCAACAGATCTAAGAAAGTTGGCACACACAGTCAAGACCCAAGGAAATCTGACCTGCTGTTCTTGGTCTTTCAAAAGAAAAACCATCCCCATGTGGAGCCACTGTTGGATATCTATACCAATAGGTTTCATATTTCATGATTGGTGATCAAAAGGACCAAATATGCTCTGCTTTGAATGCAAAGATCCCATATTTCTACAAGCAGACAAGGTGTCTCAATCTTGATGGGAACTCAATTGTGATTGATGATCCAACAGTCTAAACTGGATCATGCCATATTTTCAATTTTCATGTTGTAGAATAGAGAAGGAAATCTGTTCAAACTGTTAAATCTTGGCAGATAAGTAGCTAGGTAGAGAAGTTAAGGTTCCCAACTGCTTAATCTGGGACCTTGGAAGGAATAAGGGTTGCATTAGATAGGAAATGAAAGCAAAAACCAATGAAAAGAAAAAGGCATTCAAAGGGTTTGCTAGTCCAAATGCACCCTCCAAGAAGGAACAAAAAATGTTAGGAGAACTAGTTGGGTAGGTAGATGGGGTTGCAGAAGTGGTGTCCCTTCCAAAATCAAAGTTGCTGAAACATCTACAAGAAGAGAAACACACTGGAGCATGACTAACTCCCTTGTCTTCATCTATATATCACTCATTACTAACACCCTTTCCCAAGGTGCACAGAGCACAGAAATTTATAACTTTTGACATATTCTTATGGCTTTAAGAAGCCACATTTCTTGTGCAAAAATCTTTTCATTTTGATCTACTCTTGATTTCAAGTTATCTTCAAAGAAAACTTGGTTGAGCCAGCCCTCATCCATTTTTGTCCCCTCCATATTGACAACTAACCCTACTACTTAGCTCCCTATACCCCATTATCCCTATTTTTGTAAACACCATGGTGTATAAACCCCAAAATGTCTATAAATATCCCTCCCCTGGTACTATAGCCATATGGTCTGTTTAAAAGGGAATCAAAATGACACCTGGTCACTTTGATGAACCTCCCAGGTCACCTCCTCTCATTCTAAGTCATTCTGGTCATTTAACCCTTATTTGCAAAGAAAAAACCTATTAAAAAGCCACTCCTACCCATGACCCTTTTGCAAAAAGATAGCTCCTAAAAGGTTCCCCACCCCAAAAAATCCTTTTTCCCCTTCTCCGCCCAAAAAACCCATTGTCTAAAGTTAAAAAATTAAATTTTAATTAAAAGCGCGTGGGCAAATAAACCAATAAAACCCAAAAAACTATGGTTTACCCCCCCCGCGCGCCTTTTATTAAAACAAGATGTCAAATCAATGGGCGGGTCCCACTGCATAAACCCGCCGGCATGTCCCGATCTCCGCCAGCCGTCCGATCTCCCGCCCCGCCATCCAACGGTGGGCGGTTGATCCGCCTGTGAACCTGCCCGATCTTTTACGCCCGGGGGATGGGCGGTATTACCGCCGTACCCCTGCCACGTGTCAGGCACGGGATGTGTTCGCTGCCCCCCCCCTCCAAACCACTTACCGCCGGAGGGCCTGCCGGGGAGATTGCTTACCACCCTCCCCCTCACACTGACGTCACGCCTCCGTCAGCGTGACGTCACCCCACCTTTGACCTCTGCCGTGCATCCACCTCACCCGACCCCACGCATTACTCTGACTACCCCGCCACCATGGCCATGCCACCTGAGCGTCCATGCCACCTGGGCATCCGCGTCACCTGCCACGTCATCCCCTCCGTACCTTGGGCCCACCGTGACGTCAGCATGACGTCATCACAAAAAAAGCGCCAATTCGCCCAAAATGCATAAAAAGGGAAAAAAAACGTTGTTTTTTAACGTTTGCTGCCGAATAACCTAGAGCTCAGCTGAAGGCGAATTTGATTTCCAACGGTCAGAAGCCAAAAGTCATCCGCTACAACTGTTGCTACCTCCATTGTCGATTCAACCATACTCAATCCAACCTTTTCGACCGCTGCAACTGCCCGTACGCCGTTAAAACAGGTATTTCGCCGCAGGCACCCTCTTGCCCTCTCATTGTCCATATAAATCCTCTTTCCTGCTCAATTGCTACTGTAATTCAAGAAGCCCTGTGGTTAAAATTCGCCCTCAAAGCTGCCCGTGAGACCTCTGTAACCCCTGTACAAAAAACTGTCAGAGAAACCCGCGACAAGCTGAAACTCTGCCCAATTTTCCCAACAAAAGGGAAACTACAGGGCCCAGCCACAAGCTAAAAAACACTGCATTACATCCTCCTTCACCTCTGATAAGCAAACCTCTGCAATTGACCAGCTATCCAGCTAAAAAACACTCTGCCACATTGAGACAGAGTGCCCCCCAGTACAGTTAAACCTGTGACAGCCTTTTAAAAACTTCCAAGACTACTCACTGCAGACAGAGAGCAATATACCTCTTAAAAACCAAGTTTGAGGCACTGTAAACTGCCAGCAAAGTCCAAAACGATGGAAGTTTCAGCTGCTTTACCCCTTAACCCACCCAACAGAGACCTAGAAGCTGTACCTTTGGTGGATGATGATGCTCTCATCACAGACTTTGTGGCACCAAGAAACCATTTGAAGACCTACTGTCAGCTAAGGAACACTCATTTAGACAGCAGTGACCTGTATGGGATATGGCAGTCCAATTTGCCCATTTACTTTCTGCCTTCTGTCAATATATTCCCAGAAATTATCCATCTGTGTGCAGAAAATTATGACCCGGATCTCAGGGCTGTGAAGTCTCCATCTGGGAGCATCCTTTTTCACATAACTCCAGACTCCATTAACCAGATGCTTAATTACAAACAGACCCAGTTGCTGTACCCTTTCTCCATGGATTATTTGCTAGATGTGGACTCCAGACTTTCCACTCCAGACATTGAAGCCATAGCCAGAAAATTCATGAAGGCAGACTGCCAGCCCTCTGGGCCGCCCCCTTTCTCATATAAGGATTTCAATGAAGTAGGCAAGCTGCTGATAGACATGGTGACCTCTGTGCTGGGGTTCACCACCAATGAACATGTTGACACAACTGTGCTGGTCATGCTATCTGCATACAGCCCTATGCAGCCCCCTGACATCAAATACAACTATGCCAAGTACATTGCAGTCAAGATACATGATCAGTTGACTAGCCTGGACAGAGAGGCAATATTTAAATATTCCTCATACATTTACCATTTATTCTTGTATTATCAGACAGACAGCTTCCAATGCTCAATCAAGAAGCTAGACTCACAAGGGGAAAGAAGGTTTGTGATCTTCTAGTCTTCAGTCTTTCACCAGGTTCAGGATTCCCCCTACTCATACTGTGAGTTTATTGATCAATTTGTATATCCAGTCATCTACCTGCTAAAGAGGACTCCCCCTGCAAGACTATCCAGGGATATGCAGAAGATTTTGCAGCTATCCAGAATCTACAAAATTGGTGACTGGTACCTGTACCAAAACCACTCTGTCATCAGAATTTATGGCTGTGAGCTCTATCCATACAGACTCCTGAAGTACGTTCCCATGAGGTTATTTGCTCTAGAATACTATAGGCAACTGATAAACTCAGACCTAACACATTTTCAAAGTGCCAAGAAGAAGGCCAACCTGAAATTCAGGGATCACCTAGGCCCATTCACAATGAACAAAAAGGATGGTTGGCAGGAAGCTGATCAAATACTAGGACAGCAACTCAGACTCAAGAAGAGTTTCTGGTGGGTCCCTTATGACCCTGAAGGTTTCATAAGTGCAAGAAGAGTCAAATTCAGGCTGCACGCCTATGACCACTCCCCCCTCTCACAAGTACAATCATTTGCAAATCAGGATGAATGGGTGCCTGGATCAATAGTAGAAGAATTGACTCAGGAAGAATTAATGGAACAAAATGTAAAGGACCTGGAAAAAACTCTTGACTTGGACTCTTGTCAACAGGTGTTCAAGCAAACAATCCAGACAGGAGAAGGCACCTCAACTACACAGGACAACAAGCTCCAGCAACAACTGCCAAAGGAAAGGAGAAGATGGATGAGCATCAAGAAACAGAAATAGGGCAGCCTAGTGCCTCAAAAGACCAGCAAACAACACAGGCTCCTCCCCTGCAAACTGAAGAAATCCAAAACCTAGTATTGCAAACCCCTCTAAACAATGAGAGAGGGAAGAAAAGGGACAGAGAAGAAATAACATCTCCTACAGGGTCAGTGCAGCAACCAGAGGCCAAGAGGCCAAGAACAGACCCTGAAGCTGAAGGAGAAATAAGTGAAGAGCTGGAAGGAAGCCAAAACAGGGAAAGGCAAACAAGCCAACAGACAACCACCAGCATAGCACAGCCTCAACAGCACACGGTGGATGTATCTTCCTCCAGACAGCAGGGACAGAAACCGGCCACAGTCAAAGAGGGTTTTATGGAGATTAAGGCTCAAAATGAATTACTGAGAGTGCAGCTATATGAGCAGTTCCTCAACACCACCCCAGCCAAAAAACAGAGATTGATGGCTGCCTTTGACTTCAAGGATGAAAAGATGATATTTACTCATCTTAGACCTAGAGTTCCACACCCAAAGATCCCAGCTGACTACTACAAAACTAATCTGGAGGTCTTTGCCAAAGACATACACCCCATGGACCAAATTGAGCTGCACAAGAAAACCGGGGAAATGGTGTATGCTACACTTGCTGATAGGGCAATGCTGGCCCATCAGCTAAAAGAATCACTGAAGCACACCAACAGACAGCTGGATGTGGAAAGACTGTCCTCCTCCGCCAAAGACAATAGAATAAAAACTTTGGAGGACATAATCGTTGATCTTGGGCATGACCCAAAGGATCCTAAGGGCATCAAGGCCCTTATGAAGAAAAAGGATGATGACATAGCTGCATTAAGGAGGCAGGCAAAATTGCCTCCTACTATCCATCCTGACACAGCACAGCTGGCCCAAGAAAAACAGGTGGACCAAGCTATGGAATTACTCCTGGCCATGAACCAGAGGATAGTGGAGATGGAGGCTGCCTCCCAGCCACCACAGACCTCCACAAACCTCCAATCTGCCCCTCCAGCTCAAAAAACAGCAGCTCCTACCACAACTCCAGCGCCTACCACTGCCACATCAGCAACTGGAGCAACCGTGGGAGCCACAGCAGCAGCAGAATCCAACCTAAGCATGGAAGAAATGATGAAGGCTGTCAAAGAGCTGGAGGGCCAAGTCTCAGAAATAAATGTCACCAAGGAGAAACTGGCCAAGCTGGAAGCCAGTTATGACAAGTCAAAAATGACTGTGGCAGAAAAGCAGAAAGAAGTAAAGGCCTTGGAGGCCAAAATAAAAACTCTACAAAAAGAGTTAATGCTGGGCGACACCCTAGCAGAAATAAAAAGGATTGTGTGGGCTAAGATCTGCAAATCCATGGAAAAACAATGGAGGTCCATCCAATCCATTTTTGAGCAGGTAGAGCTATCAGAAATAGCTCACACAGAAATTCAGAGAGCCAGGGCAATCCTGGGAATAATGCCTGAACAGGCAAATAAAATGATCCACTTCCTTAATAACCGCACTAGGGAGGAGCTGGCTGAATTGCAAATATCCAGCAGAATGGAGGCAATCCTCACTGCCAAAAAGGTGCTAACACTGAGGAATTTCAGTCAAACACTAGAAAGGAAGTGCCAGGAGATGAAAGAAGAAATAGATCAGTTCAGAGCCAAAATGGCTGTTTTGCAGGACAAAGGTCTCCCAAGTCTGGTATCTGGTACAGGGCAGCTGCTGCCCTATAAGCATTATATGATAAGGGTTGACAAATATGTAGAAAATCAGATCACAGCCTCCAGCAGTTCCACAGAAGAAACAGGGCCCCCATCTGGGCAAACCCTTTATGACAAGCTGGAGAATTTATTTTACCTAGAACATGAGATCAATCACCTATTCGAAGTGCCTCCCAATTTTTACAGACTTACAGAGGCAGATGAGGTAGTGGTGAAAATGAGGAGACATCAGTTGCCCCCGGCTGATTGGTGGCAAGCAATGTTGGAAATTTTGCCCAGTTAAATCCACATTGTTTGTTTACCTTTTTTGGAACAGGTCAGCAGAGCAGGTCAGCAGAACAGGCCAGCACACAGGTACAACAAGCATAACAGGTGACTCAGCAATCCACTCAGAATATCAAGCCAAAGAACGTAGCATTTAATGCACTGTTACCAGCTGCCTTTTGCAGCCAAAAGTTAAATCTGACTGACAAAGGAATGTCGGCTATCTCAGCCTTTAGGGTTACATTTATGTATTATTTACTTTTGTGTAAGAGAGTTGGTGGTGCAATTTATTGCACCATAACTCTCCACTAAGATATTTTATGCCCTATTTTGTATAAATATCCCCTCAGATAACGCACTGAGGGTCGGTTGTAAAAGGATTCCTCCTGAAGAACTCTATTGTATACTGAGGACTTTTGTTAATAAAATTGTTGATGGTGATTGCTGGTGTCAATACTGTCTGAGATGGATGTGCTGAAGCTCTGTGTTTGTTGCAGAATTCCTGTGTCATTTGCTGAAACAATAAGTTTCTTCTAACTGTGTATGTGTTTCTTATTATTCCCATAATTCCGTGTTTCCATAATCTCAGTAACTAGAGAAAAAGAATAGCCTAGGATTTGTTCTGATCACCCTATGCTCAATCTCTATTTACTAAATATGTTTTCTGCTGGATTAGCCATAGATATGAATTCTTAACTGCTCATATTTCAGCTTATCCTAGCATGGTGAATACTGTTTAAGAATTCTTAACTGCTCTCAAGCATTATTTCCATGTTCTCTTCATTAGCATAGTGAAAGATTCTTAAGTGCCTATCATTTACTAATGTTCCACAACTCATCAACAAGTCTGATATATTGTTTTACATATGCCTAACTTGCTCTGCAGCAACACTCTGTCTTCACATATCTATTTCTTAAAGCATAAATATCTCAACTCCATTGCCCAATGGAACAAACTGTCCAGTAATTCAAAATTATAGTTCTAAAAGACAATCATCAACCCACCAAAATTAAACAAACAAGTGCATCATAACTAGTCTAAAAACAGTCATCAAACTAAAGCTAAAACTATAAAGAGAGAGCCCTCTCTGACTGCTGGTAGGCTAGGACCGGCAGTCCAAAGCTTGGTCTGTGGTTACCTCGGCAGCCATTCCCTTGGGGGTCAAAGGGAACAACCTGAGTGATAACATAATGGCGACTCCACTGGGGACTTTGGGATCTAAAGGTCTGTATATCTGCTAAGAAATCACACTCTGAATCTGAAAATCAGTCAAGACACCTTTTAGCTGCTCCCATACTGTAGCCTTAGGGAAGAACTGACTCAGATTTCCCTTCACCCTAAACAGATACACAGAGTCTTTAAAGCTCCTGTCCATTCCCTGCTATACAGAAACCTTCATAAAACCTTATAGGACTAGCTCAGAAACTGGCTCCCAAGAAAGGTCTTCGGTACACCAGGGCTAATCCTGATCCCAACCCTCCTGCTGTCTTTGATAATCCTAATACAATCCCCAGACTAATTAGGAACCAGCAGAAACAGGGTAACCTTGCTGACTTTAGTCCAGAGATAGCCCACCCCAACCCTATCTCCACCCCAATCAAAATCCTATTCCGTTCCACTCCCAATTCCCCTAGTTCTCCATCAACATCTCAAAGCCCCCCACCCACATCCTCTTCGCCTACACATATTCCATTGAATAGCACTGTTAATCCCTCCATACCTGTTACCCCTGTGATACCCACTGCCCCTGTTATCCCAGTTGCCATTGCCAATCCTCACAATCTTGTCAACATGGCTGTAAGGTATGCACCTCTGCAATTACCTGCCAATCCTGTGGCCTTACCTCAAGATTATCAAGCCAAAATCTCATATTTTGACTCCACTGGCCCCTATACTGCTATTCAGCATGCTAAGAGAATGCAAGACCATTTTGAAAATTATGAGATAGATGATGACACTGTGAGGATGAGAATATTTGTCCAAAGTTTAACAGGGGATCTAAGAACCTGGTTCAGATCACTTCCTGCAAACACCATTAATAACCCTGATGAGCTTTACCAATCCTTTACAAACAGATGGGAGAAAAAGAAGGACCCTCTACATATACTTGGGGAGTATGACATGATTAAAAGAGGCCCTCAAGAGACAGTTCTGGAATACTGTGCTAGGTTTAATAATGTATATAATGCCATACCTCAAAACCTGAGACCCCCCCCTGATTTGGCCCTATATAAATTTCCAGATGGATTTGACCCAGACATGGCTTACTAGCTAAAAGAAAGAGCCCCTCAAACCCTTGAAGAAGCTCAGAAAGTTGCTGTAACAGTTGAGGCAAACTTAATTGCTAAGAGGAATAGGGCTAGATTAGAAAAGAGAGTTGCCTTTAAGGAGGAACCCTCAGCCTTTGACCAGAAATTAGATGCCATAATTTCTAGCATGAAGAGGTTGGGTGATAGGGTAGAGTCAGTGGAAAGAAAGTCCTCATGGGAGGCACCAAATAACTCTAACAGAAATCCAAACTTCAGAAGGAACCAAAATCCTAGTGGGGGCAAAGCCAACAGTGATCCAGAAATAAGACCTCCATTTCAAGAAAACTATGCGGAAACATCCACACCAGAAGAGCAAGTGGATGACACCCATATCCACCTAATGGGCCTTGATGATGAGCACCATGTCTTCCTAAGTCAAGAAGATCATGAAGAAGAAGGCAGTAAACAGTTCCAAACAAAGTCAGGGGAATCATTTGATTTTAAACAAGGCTATGACACCGCTGTCTATGAGGTCCACAAACAATACAAACTAAGAAGCAGGACTGTAAATATCACACAACCTGAAAACACCAAGGATAGAGAGCAGCCTAAGAGTGTCATAGTAACAGAACCAATGAAAGAAACGGATTCACTAACTAAGGAAGTAACAATTGAAGAAGTTACCGAGCATATACAACACCCACAAACTACATCATCTGAACACTCCAGTTCAAACAAAAAGCATCAAGAGGTGATTGAGAAAAATAAGCCCCAAAATCAAGAGGAAACCTTGCCAAATAAAGACAGGGGGCTCACCCATAGCACCAAAACCCAAGATGAAAAACCCTTTGACTTAGAAGCTGAAATTGGAAAACTAAAAATAGCCATCCCTCTGGCAGAGCTAGCCAAGAATGAAATCTATAAACAGCAGATTGAGAAATCCCTTCAACTAACTCCAAACAAAGATAGTGTAAATGTGGACAATGTCAATGTGTTGGATGACACCCCAGAATTACTGTTTGGCCCAGAGGTTGATGGAAAACCAGCAGGCACAGGGATTTTACCCTTTTATGTCAGCTTGCACGTTCATGATAAAATATTACACAATGCAATGTTTGACTCAGGAGCTTCTCATAACCTGATGCCAAAAGCTGTCATGGAAATGCTGAATTTGGATATCACCAGGCCATACAAGGACCTGTTTTCATTTGATTCCAGCCAGGTTAAATGCCTAGGCCTGATAAAAGATTTGTGTGTATCCCTGGTCCAATATCCAAACAAAACAATCCTGATGGATGTTGTTGTTGCTGATATCCCACCCAAGTATGGGATGTTATTATCAAGATCATGGGGGGCTAAACTTCAAGGGTCACTTCAATTGGACATGTCCTATGCTACTATCACAGTCTTTGGCCAACCCAAGAGGTTGTATAGAGAGTCTTTAATGAAGTACATGGTCAGCACTACAGAGAAGCCTCAAAACTTCCCCATATATGCTGTCCATTCTGATATAGACTCATATATTTTATTCAATGACAACATAGGTCATACAAATAGTGTAGAAACTCAGATAATTGAAACAGATCAGCTGATTAATGAAGGAAAATTTGACAGGGAAACATCCGTTGAGTTGGAAGAAGAGAATGTGCAATAGGGCAAAACGGGTGAAAATAAAAATCAGATACTCAAAACAGATCTGGATGGGGATAAACAAACAGCACCTCTGCACACAAAGCTGATCCTACTAAATGAAAAAACTGCCCCAGAAGACCAGCTAAACAAAAAACAATCCAAACTCCAACTCATAAACTCAAACTGCAGCAATGTAATTCAACCTCCCCTACAACATGAAATCCTGTGGTTTCTAGAATTTGATGGATCAGTCAACAAGCTAGGGGCAGGAGCTGGAATTTGGATCCATAATAAACAGAACAGCCATGCACAAGGCAGAGCTTATAGATTAAATTTCAAGTGCACTAATAACATGGCTGAGTATGAAGCCCTCCTACTAGGCCTCAAGCTGGTACAATCTCTACAAGCCATAAGAGTGTCAATACTAGGGGATTCAGACCTAGTAATCCAACAAGTTAAAGGAAATTTTGTTACCAATGACAAAAGATTGAGGTCTTACAGGTCTGCTGCCACTGAGCTACTAGAGTCCTTCACTGAATTCCAGATTACCAAAATCCCTAGAGCTCAAAACCTCCATGCCCATAGTCTGGCTACCTTTGCAAGCACCTGCAAGCTCCCTTTTGAGCCTCATCACTGTTTCACAACTGAAATAAAACACAGGCCATCTGTCCCAAACAATGTGAAGGACTGGCAGGTGTTTGATAGTGACACACAAATAAATAATTTCCTGACCTTACAAGAAGAGTTTTTAAGGCTAAACATAGACACTGAGGCAGCAAGTAAATCAGAAATACTCAAGACAGAAAATCAACTACAAATTCATGGTAAATATCATAACCAAACAATATCACCTGAAATAGCCAACCAAATGCTACATCCTACAATCTTCAACCAACACAACATATAAGGAATCAAACCAGATGAATATGAGGATTTAACTGATTATGAAACAGAGGTGATAGAATTGAGGGATAATTTTCTTCCAATAGGCTTGGCCCCTTTGGAAGACATTTTTGACTCAAATGACATTCCCAATAAACCAAAACTGCAACCCATAAACACTTCCATAGAAGAGCATAACATCGGGACAACTAAAGAAGCCAAAATCATAAAACTATCTGCTACATTACCTCCTGATCAAAAGCCCAAATACATTGACCTGTTTAAAGAGTTTCAGGATGTGTTTGCATGGAGCTATGAGGATCTTAAATCCTATGACACCTCTGTAATACAACACACTATACCACTCAAGCCAAATCAGAAACCCTTTAAACAAAAATTAAGGAGAATTAATCCTATGCTCCTCCCAGCAATGGAGCAAGAAGTTCAGAAGATGTTTAAAGCAGGCATAATAGCACCAATCAGATTTTCTGATTGGATTTCAAACCTAGTCCCCACAAGGAAGAAAACTGGTGAAATTAGGCTATGTGTGGATTTAAGAAACCTCAACCAAGTATCACTGAAAGACAACTACTCCCTACCTAAGATGGACCACATTTTGCAGAGAGTAGTTGGGGCCTCAAGGATTTCCTTGCTTGATGGCTTCTCAGGTTTCAACCAGATTCTGGTCCATCCTGATGATCAGGACAAAACTGCATTTACAACCCCATGGGGAACCTTTAAATATGTTAAAATGCCATTTGGCTTGAAAAATGCAGGGGCCACATTCCAAAGAGCAATGGACATTGCTTTTTCTAAAGAGATTCGTGACTTTCTTGTCATTTATCTAGATGATCTCACACCCTTCTCCAAAACGAACCAAGACCACTTAAAACATCTAAGGCAGATTTTTACAACTTGTAGGAAATATGGAATTTCCTTGAATCCTAAGAAATCCTTGTTTGGTCTGGAGGAAGGTAAACTGCTGGGTCACATTATCTCCAAAGATGGCATTAGAATTGATCCAGACAGAATCCAAGCCATCTTGCAAATGCATCATCCTAGAAATGTAAAGGAATTACAAGCCTTCTTGGGAAAAATCAATTTCCTGAGGAGATTTATCCCAAACTTGGCTGAGCTAAGCAGACTGCTCAATAACATGCTCAAAAAGGACTCAAAAGTAAAGTGGACAGCAAAAACAAATCAAGCCTTTGAAGGCATCAAGTTTGCCCTCACCCAAACTCCTGTCCTCACCAACCCCCAGTTTGATAGAGAGTTCATCATATTCTCCTTTGCCTCCCAGCACACAATTGCTGCAGTTTTACTACAGAAAAATGACCAAGGAAAGGAAAAACCTATTGCTTTCTTTAGCAAAGCTCTAAGAGATGCACCCCTTAACTATCAGATCATGGAAAAACAGGCCTATGCCCTGGTCAAAGCCATTAAGGACTTCATGATTTACATCCTCTATTCCCACATAATAGCCTATGTACCAAGCCCAATTGTCAAAGATATACTCACGCAAGAGAACTTGGAGGGCAGAAGAGGCAAGTGGATAGCAAGCATCTTAGAATTTGACATAGAAATAAAACCTACAAAACTCATAAAAGGGCAGGGCTTGGCCAAACTGATGTCTGAAACAAATTTCCAGGCCCTAGATATTAACCAATTAGACAGTGAACCGGAGCTGGCGACTCCAAAGATCAATGTAGCCTTTGAGCAATCCCCCTGGTACTCTGAGATCTGCTATGTATTGCAAAACCTGTGTGCTCCCCCAGGACTGTCTAAAACTAAGAGTAGGTTTGTAAAAATGAAAGCCTCAAAATTTTGTGTCATGGAAGGAAACCTGTTTTGGAAAAACCATGAGGGAATCTTATTAAACTGTTTAATGGAAAATGAAGCAGATCAGACCATAAGAGAATTCCATGCAGGAGATTGTGGTGGGCATTTGTATTGGAAATCCACTATAGATAAGATACTGAGAGCTGGATACTATTGGCCTACTATGTTCTCTGATGTCAAGAAATTCACTACTGCATGTCATAAATGTCAAGTGTTTGAAGGGAAAAGACAACTGCTGCCATTACCTCTAAGACCTATTGCAACAGAAAGACCATTTCAGCAATGGGGCCTGGATTTCATTGGAGAAATCAATCCCTCGTCTTCAGGCCAACATAAATGGATTCTGACAGCAACAGACTACTTCACAAAGTGGATTGAGGCAATCCCATGCAGACAATCAAATGACTCCACCATCATTCAGTTTCTGGAGACCAATATCCTTGCCAGATTTGGATGCCCTGACAAAATTATAACTGACAATGCTGCTGCTTTCAAATCCAAGAAGATGATCAGTTTCTGTCATAAATTTCACATAACCTTGGGCCATTCCACTGCATATTATCCCCGAGGAAATGGCTTGGCAGAATCTTCAAACAAAAGCCTGGTGAGTATGATAAAGAAAGTGTTAGAAGAGAACAAAAAGAATTGGCACAAAAAACTTATCAATGCCTTGTGGGCAGATAGATTAACAACCAAAAGATCAATTGGGGTAAGCCCATATGAGTTAGTCTATGGACTGGAAGCCAAGTTTCCTTCATCACTTGGGATCCCTGTCATGAAACTGCTACAGGAAATTCAAGCAGAGCCTAATGATATACAGAGGAGAGTGAACCAAATAATTTGTCTACAGCAGACCAGGGACCAAGTCTACAACAGAGTTCAGATCTTACAAGAGAAGCTCAAGAAGGCTTTTGACAGGAGAACCAAAGCTGAGGATTTCAATATAGGTGACAAAGTTCTCAAGTGGGATTCAAGGAGAGAAAATAAAGGAAAGCATGGAAAGTTTGATTCCCTTTGGAGAGGGCCATTTGTCGTTCAAGCAGTACAGGGAAACAACACCTATTTTCTCCAGAACCTTGATGAAACTAATTTGGATGAAGGTCCTGTCAATGGCAGGATGCTCAAACACTATTTTGAATATCACCCATAATTGCAGTCTGAGTTACCCTTTGTACATAAGCTGTTGTATATATCTTTTCATATATGTAAAAAATTGTCTTACAGTTTTCAGATAGCTGGCAGCAGTAGGTAAAGAAATCAGAGGTCCACCAAGAAGAGAGGTACAAAAAAGCATGTCAAAGCAGCAGATCTGAGAAGGTTGGCACACACAGTCAAGACCCAAGGCAATCTGACCTGCTGTTCTTGGTCTTTCAAAAGAAAAACCATCCCCATGTGGAGCCACTGTTGGATACCTATACCAATAGGTTTCATATTTCATGATTGGTGATCAAAAGGACCAAATATGCTCTGCTTTGAATGCAAAGATCCCATATTTCTACAAGCAGACAAGGTGTCTCAATCTTGATGGGAACTCAATTGTGATGGATGATCCAACAGTCTAAACTGGATCATGCCATATTTTCAATTTTCATGTTGTAGAATAGAGAAGGAAATCTGTTCAAACTGTTAAATCTTGGCAGATAAGTAGCTAGGTAGAGAAGTTAAGGTTCCCAACTGCTTAATCTGGGACCTTGGAAGGAATAAGGGTTGCATTAGATAGGAAATGAAAGCAAAAACCAGTGAAAAGAAAAAGGCATTCAAAGGGTTTTCTAGTCCAAATGCACCCTCCAAGAAGGAACAAAAAATGTTAGGAGAACTAGTTGGGTAGGTAGATGGGGTTGCAGAAGTGGTGTCCCTTCCAAAATCAAAGTTGCTGAAACATCTACAAGAAGAGAAACACATTGGAGCATGACTAACTCCCTTGTCTTCATCTGTATATCACTCATTACTAACACCCTTTCCCAAGGTGCACAGAGCACAGAAATTTATAGCTTTTGACATATTCTTATGGCTTTAAGAAGCCACATTTCTTGTGCAAAAATCTTTTCATTTTGATCTACTCTTGATTTCAAGTTATCTTCAAAGAAAACTTGGTTGAGCCAGCCCTCATCCATTTTTGTCCCCTCCATATTGACAACTAACCCTACTACTTAGCTCCCTATACCCCATTATCCCTATTTTTGTAAACACCATGGTGTATAAACCCCAAAATGTCTATAAATATCCCTCCCCTGGTACTATAGCCATATGGTCTGTTTAAAAGGGAATCAAAATGACACCTGGTCACTTTGATGAACCTCCCAGGTCACCTCCTCTCATTCTAAGTCATTCTGGTCATTTAACCCTTATTTGCAAAGAAAAATCCTATTAAAAAGCCACTCCTACCCATGACCCTTTTGCAAAAAGATAGCTCCTAAAAGGTTCCCCGCCCCAAAAAATCCTTTTTCCCCTTCTCCGCCCAAAAAACCCATTGTCTAAAGTTAAAAAATTAAATTTTAATTAAAAGCGCGCGGGCAAATAAACCAACAAAACCCAAAAAACTATGGTTTACCCCCCCCCGCGCGCCTTTTATTAAAACAAGACGTCAAATCAATGGGCGGGTCCCACTGCATAAACCCGCCGGCATGTCCCGATCTCCGCCAGCCGTCCGATCTCCCGCCCCGCCATCCAACGGTGGGCGGTTGATCCGCCTGTGAACCTGCCCGATCTTTTACGCCCGGGGGATGGGCGGTATTACTGCCATACCCCTGCCACGCGTCAGGCGCGGGATGTGTTCGCTGCCCCCCCCCTCCAAACCACTTACCGCCGGAGGGCCTGCCGGGGAGACCGCTTACCACCCTCCCCCTCACGCTGACGTCACGCCTCCGTCAGCGTGACGTCACCCCACCTTTGACCTCTGCCGTACATCCACCTCACCCGACCCCACGCATTACTCTGACTACCCCGCCACCATGGCCATGCCACCTGAGCGTCCACGCCACCTGGGCATCCGCGTCACTTGCCACGTCATCCCCTCCGTACCTTGGGCCCACCGTGACGTCAGCATGACGTCATCACAAAAAAAGCGCCAATTCGCCCAAAATGCATAAAAAGGGCAAAAAACCGTTGTTTTTTAACGTTTGCTGCCGAATAACCTGGAGCTCAGCTGAAGGCGAATTTGATTTCCAATGGTCAGAAGCCAAAAGTCATCCGCTACAATTGTTGCTACCTCCATTGTCGATTCAACCATACTCAACCCAACCTTTTCGACCGCTGCAACTGCCCGTACGCCGTTAAAACAGGTATTTTGCCGCAGGCACCCTCTTGCCCTCTCATTGTCCATATAAATCCTCTTTCCTGCTCAATTGCTACTGTAATTCAAGAAACCCTGTGGTTAAAATTCGCCCTCAAAGCTGCCCGTAAGACCTCTGTAACCCCTGTACAAAAAAATGTCAGAAAAACCCGCGACAAGCTGAAACTCTGCCCAATTTTCCCAACAAAAGGGCAACTGCAGGGCCCAGCCACAAGCTAAAAAACACTGCATTACATCC
>APFE031194881.1:20622-35040 GCA_000404065.3 Pinus taeda | reverse complement strand
TTAGTGGATGTACATGAAAAAGGAAGTAGTAGAATACTAGGTGAAGAGTCTGGAATTTCAAAAGGTGAAAGTAGAACACCAACATCCAAAAAGTCTACTTCACCCATTACCCATTCCCGAGTGGAAATGGGAAACCAACACCCTAGACTTCATCACTTGTTTACCCAAATCAAAAGGGAAAAATTACTCAATAATGATTGTGGTGGATAAATTAAGTAAAACTGCACATTTTATTCCAATACAATCTACCTATAAGGTGATTCAAATTCTTGATATATTTATGAGGGAAACCTTCCGCTTACATGGAATTCCTAAGACAATGATCTCTGATCGAGATGAAAAAATTACTTACACCATTTGGAAAGCTTTATTTACATGATTAGGTACCTAGGTGCAATTTAGCACTGCGAATCATTCATAGACTGACACGAAAACATAAATGGTAAATCAAGTATTAGAGGGCATGTTGAGAATATATGTCATGTAACAACCTACCAAATGGGAAGAATATCTCCACTTAGTAGAATTTTAATATAATAACAACTATCATGCCTATTTAATAATGAGTCCTTTTGTGGTGTTGTATGGAGAAAGGTGCAAAACACCCCTTAATTGGAGTTATCCAGAGGATAGGTTGGTGTTGGGGTTGGATATGTCAAAAGAAACCGAACATATTGTGAAAAAGGTATGAGGAAACTTGAAAGATGCCCAGGACTGGTAAATACAAAACATAAGAAAATAAAAGAAAAACCTACAAATAGTTTCAAGTGGTGAACATGTGTATGTAAAGGTTAAACAGAAATGAGCACTTTAAGATGGTGAACCTGTGAAAAACTAGCTCACTGATTTTATGGCCCATTCGATATACTCGCTAGGATTAGACATTTCGCCTATCAAATGGCTTGACCAATTCATATACGAATACACAATGTGTTTCATGTCTCTTTGTTAAGAAAATAAATATATTATCCTAAGCATATTATTTATTGACATAGTGTTCAGGAAAACAATGAAATTCGACATAATTATACATGTTTTATTAAGTGGTAACTGATAGAAGCTAATAGTTTTCATAATGTCGAACTACACAGATAATTCTTGGTTGAGCATCTACACATACTAGATCAGAGGGAAACTATGCTACAGAAGCGAGTAATCACCCATGTTAAAGTGTAGTGGAAGCACTTCAACCTAGAAGAGGCAACCTCGGAAGATGAAACTTTTATGAACAAGGCATATCCCAATTTGTTCTAAGGGATATGAAACATTAAGGACAGTGTTCTGTTAAGGGGGGGGGGATGTAATACCCCTAGTAACTTGTAAATATTCTATTTACTTTTCCCGTTGAATTTACTTTTACAGAATATGGGGCCCATGCCGAGGGTCATATATGAACACACGAACTACATAAATGTTCTTTCTTCTTTAATATTAAATACAAAAAAAATTCCATATGGTCAGCCATGTAAAATTATGGTGGAAAAAGGTGCTAAATTTCACATCCTAGATAGTTACAGGACTATTAGGAAAGGCCCAAAAAGGGCTATGTGTAGAGGAAATTGTGTGTCTATATTTCCTCTCCCTAGAGATAAATTATCTTAGTAAAGGAAAAATGTTGGCTAAGAAGGTGAGAGATGAAAATCTTGAAGCAACCTTTTTTTTTGGAGCCTTGCTAGAGGAGGCCCAAAAGAGTCAATTGTTGGGCATTAAATTCCTCAAAACAAGATGTTGTCAAAGCAAGAGGGGACATTTCCAAGAGGAATATTGTGTTGGACCAAGTTTGGTCACTCTCGGGAAATTGTCTTGCATGTGAAATTGGCTTGGGGGTGGCGGAGACCTGGTTAGTGGAAACCAGTTCTCATTGTTTGCGAGGAGCATCTCCTTGCCCACTGTTGTTTTCCTGGCTAACCAAGTTTTATTAACCAAATAAGTGATGTGTTAGAATGAATTTTTTGTGTCTATGTAAGAAAGAAATTCATGTTTCTGTTAATGTATTAAGAGGACATTTTCTCAGTATATAGTATAGATAGAGGACTAAATAATATGCGTGATCCTTGGTATGGAAAAGTCAAAATTTAGATGTAGGAAGTGTTAACCAGTCTTGCTAGAATGGTAATGTACGAAGAATATTGTTAAATATGTATAAGCGTAGGTATGTTAAAAGAGATTCTATAAACATAACCAATTATCATTTTGTTAAGCAGGATTTAGGGAAAGTGAAGTCTCCCTTTACATAAGGCAATACTCGACCCTTGGTGGTCTGATTCATTAATAACACCTAAGTATAATAATATAAGTATATAGGAATATTCTAGTTGTTGCATATATATATTCAGAAAATAAAACATGCACACGAAGCAAGTTTCCAACATCAACAATAAACATTGCATTCACATAATGTATAGGAAAGAGGAAGCCCAATTCATATTTTGTGTAGATGAAAAATAAAGAATGCATGTATTACCCAAAATTCAAGGAACATGTAGATTCTAATACCAATGAGAAAGAGAATTTATTTTATGCTGAAAAACAAAGTCTTGTTAAAGGAATGCCAACATTTATCTTAAAAATTCTATTAGCATAATGCCAAAATCAAGAATGTAGGGCTCCGACGATAGGCCCAAAGTTTTATATATTATATATCAATTTTGAACCTGTGTCGATAAAGACTTCCACCCAAGAATCTAACCCAACAAGGCACAATCGTAATTTTCAGGGAAAAATACATAAATACCGAGATGGAAACAATGTTTTAGGATGAACATGAGAAGTGTCCATTTAGTCTTCCATCGAATTAACTAACAATTCATACAAATATTTAAATACATAGGGTAAGCCCCTATTGGATGTTTATCATACATATCTAATTAATTGACTTTCTAATTCTTCAAACCTAGCTTAAAGAAAGGACTTAACTTCCTCTCGAAGGGACCTAAAAGCCAAGTGCAAGGTGAAAAGAGAAGTATAAAGTCCCAACTATCAAGTTTTTCTAACCTTTCGTAAGCCACAATCAAAGTTAAGATGAAAATTCAGACCTGGGTCCTGCTCAATCCAGTATTGGGTGTCGTGGAGAAAAGTTGATGCTAGGATGGTAATTTTGTTTCTAGCAAAGATAGTAAGACTTGAACTCAAATCCTAGCCATTAAGGACCCATTAGTAAATGACATGTAGCCAATAATAAATATTATGAAATGAATGTGTGCATGTTAAGAAGTGTACTTACCCAAAAATTACCAGAGAACATGTGAGTTTATGTTTTATCAACAAGTGGTAGAGAAACATTAGAATTTATTAACAAGTTAACCAACCAAAAAACTATTTGATAGAAAGTAGAAGAGATAGTCAGGCTAACTGGCCATAACATATATAAATGAAAATTAAATGTTGAATTTGGTGGGAAACTTATCTTGACTTCTTGAGAAGAGATGGGTTGATCCTACAAGAGGACCAAAGGACTCAAAGCCATCCATTGTCATGGGTTATAAGGAGTTCCTAAACAAATATCCAAGTAATTTTAGTGTTAACATAAAAATAAAACCCTAACCTACAAATAAGTCACCAAAACGTTGAATGAACTTTCCATTAGCATTTGCATGAGAGAAGCTCTGAGTCCAAAGCCAACCATTGGGGTATGAAAGCCCAGGAAGATAATAGTAGTGTCCCATTCAAGGAAAAAACAGAAATACAAAACCTAACACAATAAAAAAGAGACAAATGAAAAAGTAATGACACTCATCTAGTGGGTGTGAAACTAGGTCGAGCCCAAATTTGTTCCGTGCAAATACCATAGATAAATTAGGGAAACTCGCCCCAATATGGAAACTTCGCGAGCCAAGACCTAATCAACTGATTTTCAATTCATATGATACAATCTCCTCATAGTCTCATCGATGATAAGTCTTAGAAGGGTTCAAGTGGGTTGAAGACTTTAGGTTAAAATTGTTATATGCCAAGATATGCAATTCCCATGTGATGAAATGACCACCAAGGTGTAAAACCTTAAGTGGATGAATTGTTAGGTGATGTATCAAGCCTTAGGAATGATAATTAGAAAAATACAACCACATTTGAAGTGACAAGGACATAGTAACTCTGATATTGTTGATCGTTGAAATGGTTAATCCCTTTTATATACATGTTGATATTATAAGGAAATGTAAAGATTTAACCTTCTGCAAATTGAATTATTATTGATATTTGGTGAAGGGTGAAAATAGAAAATATTTATTTTTATGTAGAGGTGTGTTACATGGGGGCTTCACTAGAGGAGAAATACTCTACCATGTGCATTCATATTGGGAGATATATATTGAGGAAACATGACATAATATATTTAACATATAAAAGGGGGTGATGTAACAATAAAAATAAAAATAAATCGTGTATGCACATGACAACATTTAAAAAACAAATAAATTCAAAAATTGTTTTGAAAAAAATATTTCATAACTAACTATCATAGTATTTATCTATAAGCATTATAGTTAATAACATTAACAAATTATCATAATGAATTATATTTATTAAAAAATATTTTATATTTGAAAATAAGTTAACATTTTCTAAAATATTGAAATTAAAATTATATATGAAATTTCCTATAGGACATAAAGTAGACAAAGAGAGGGTGTTATGTTAAGGTGCTCGTGGTGAAAATATCACCAGTTAGACGCTCTATTAGAAAAAATCTAGTCATGTTGAGGGTTGTTGTGGTTTAGGTTGGGTGTGACAACTTAAGGTTGTGTTGAATGATCTATATGTAATATAAGTTCCAAAAGTGTGACCTCTATCTGATCTTTCGTAAAATGTCCAGTTCTGATTGATGGATCCTTTTATTTTTCTAATTCAAAGATTTTATAATATTTATAGGAATATCATGATGTGATAAGATTGTTTTAAGTGTTTTCCTCATGGGAATGAATTATAATAATTTTGGAAAGTTAAAGAATGTAACTAACTATCATGGAGTGGCAGCAGGTGGGCAGAGTCAAATGCATATTTCAAGAAGCCTAGGTATGATGAATGGAGCATAGGATAACTAGCATTAACATGATGGGGATGTTTTGAGTAATGTTGGACCAATGGGGATGCTTTGAGTAATGTTGGACCAATGGGGATGCTCTGAGTAATGTTGGATCGGTTTTATTATAAAAAGACAGTTGAATGTTTTGTTGTTCTTATTGAAATTTTAGTATTTTATACCCTCGAAGATAGGTTATATTGTTTTTTATTTTGGTTAAAAAGTTTCGAATTTCAAGAAGTTTTGAAATTTTTATATAGATTTTGTGATGTTTATTAATGTTTTGAAAAAAATAAATATTAAATTAAATATTTTGAAACTAAATTTTTTTTTTAATTTTTTTTTAAAATCTAAAATTTCGTTTTTTCTAATTTGTTGATGACTAATTTTATGTGGTTTTAAGTTGAATTGTGTTCAAATTGGAAACTAGGGTCAAAATTCATGTGGGTCATATTATTCATGGATGATAATATTTTTATTAGATTCCTCTCGTTGAGAGGTGTAAGATTGATATAAAGATCATCCAATTCCGATAAGTATTCATGGAGATATGACTTTATTTTGATTATGGAATTATTATCAAGCCGACCTACAACTCATGTAGGCTCAAAACCCAACAGTTGCATCTATTCAAACATCATCATTTGTGTATAAATACAAGAGGACTTTTCCTCATTTTCACTCACTCATCTCCTCACATCTCTCTCTCTACTGTGCAGAAAAGGGTCTCTCTCTCATACATGTGAAGCCAGAAGTTGCTGAAACTGAAGCTGCAACTGCAGATCCAAACTTTGACCAATGTAAACCATCAAACCTCCTCTTCTGATCTATTCTATAGTTTCATATGAACCTCCTCTGAAGGCTTCAACTTTTGGTGGTGGAATCAATTCAATCCGACGAATGGTTTGTGAGATATCGGCTGCCCTAATTTGAAGGAAGTCGTTGAAACTAAAGTTGCAACTGCAGAAGTAAAGTTTGACCTACGTGGACCAGAACATCTCCTCATTTGAACTACACTATAGGTTCATCTAAACCTCCTCTGAAATTCGCAACTTTTGGTGGTGGAATCAAGTCAATCCGACGGACGGTTTGCAAGATATCGACTGCCCTAGTTTGAAGGAAGTTGCTAAAACTGAAGCTACAATTGTAGAAGTGAAGTTTGACCTACGTGTACCAGAAGATATCCTCATCTAAACTATGTTTTAGGTTCATCTGAACCTCCTCTGTAAGCCACAACTTTTTGTGGTTGAATCAAGCCGATCTAACGGTCGGTTTGTGAGATATCGTGTGTCCTAGTTTGACGATGAAGCCGCTAATGCTGATGCTGCTGACCTAGGGTTTGCTACTACTGATATAAATCAGATTTATTGTAATATTTCTCTCTACTGAATTATTGAAGATAAAATAATATTTGATCAAAGGGTTTCCCCACACATTGTGGGGTTTGTCCTTGGCTAGCCGCCACATCTTGTGTCTCTTGTCTTGGCTTTGTTTTCTGTTGATCATTTAATGTTCTATCTGCACTTTAATTTATGTACATGTGATTGCTAATTTGTGGAATATAATAAGAAAAAGAAGTAAACTATTATAAGCATAGAACATACCATAACTTAACATGGGATCAGAGTTAAGGTGAAGATAATGCCCGAGCAAGAGCAAGAGCAATCACCAAAGAGAAGATTGGCAAGGCTATCCTAAAAGAACTATGGGGTCCTCAACACTCTTTCCTTCCGAAGAAAAGCTCCGTGAGAAAGCTGACTATCAAAAATGGAAGATGTCTATCAATCTAACCCTAGAAGATCAAGGATTACTAGACCATGTAAGAGGCAATATTTTTGAGCCTCCATCAAATGCATCCGCTGCTTCCTGGAACAAATGGAAAACCAGAGAAGTCAAAACAAAGAAGATCATTCGGGACTCTATCGACAAGCACTTGGTGGCCTACATCTCTGATCTGAATACCTCCAAGGAAATCTATGATAGACTTGTGAGTATATTTAAAGTTAATGATGCAAATCAAGTTATGTTTCTTAGAAATAAGCTAAGGGAAATCAAGAAGGGTAAATATGAGAGTATGCAAGCATACTTCTTAAGAATCATCGAGATCAAGAATGATCTCCTATCTGTTGGGGAGACTATTGCTGATAGGGAAATGGCACTCACGACTCTTGGAGGTTTACCATCTGAATGGTACATGTTCAGGACTACTCTTCTAAACAATCATGTAATTCCAGGTTTCAAGGAATTAATGGCTAGCTGCATTCAAGAAGAAAGCAAGAAATGCCCATGCCTAAAGGTCCTCCCGCTGCCTTTTCTTCTCATGCTAAGAAAAGAAATAATTCTAGGACTAAATCAAAAGGAAAGGCTGGACCTAAGGGTGGAAGAAAAGAACGATGTTACATCTATGATAAAGTAGTTCACTATGCAAGGGAGTGCCATGATAGAAAGGACTCACACCGGGATGATGATCAAAATCCCTCTGATGGCAATCAAAGGAATGGAAAATTCAATAGCAACGGTAAGAGGAGAGCTGCGAATCAAGGAAGAGGACAACCATTTAAGAAGGCTAGAAATTCCATGATGTATTAAATGCACCTGACCTCCAAAAGAACCTGGTGTCCATCTTGACAATGGAAGACAAAGGCTACAAGGTAACCTTCAGCGATGGCAAGGTACGTATATGGAAAAATAATGTTAAAGATGCCTTTACTCTTGGGTTTCATGTTGATTCATTATATCAGGTTGATGGAAGTCTGCTAGGTGTCATGTTTTATGACACATCTCTTCAGTCCAAACTTTGGCAGTGAAGGTTTTCCCCCCTTCATTATAAAGCTCTACTCGATGTAAGACAAATGGTGACAGGGATGATCGAATTCCGAGTAGAGAAAGAAGGTGTATGTCTAGGATGTGCCGAAGGAAAGCTCAAAAGGGGACCATTCCCCTCAAGTCAAAGCAAGACCTCCGATATATTACAGTTGGTTCACTCAAGCATATCTGAGGCTGGCATTTAGAGGGAGACTACTACACCACATTCTCCTGAGCAGAATAGTGTGGTGAAAAGAAAGAACCATACGATTGTGTAAGTTGTCTCTATGGGTAGATGATGTAACAATGCCTAATGTGGAGGAACCCATTGATCCTATTTATCCACCTGAGCCTTCCTCTTCTAGGAAGAGGCCTTCATGGCTTAGGGGGATACTTGATGATGCTGAAGGACATGCTGCACCTCGAGGAACCTTTCGTGAAAGTAAGAAACCTAACAGGTATCAGGGATACCTAACCATCATGAGCAAGATCATACAAAATGAGCCTTCATCATTCTCAAATGTCGTCAAGCATCAAGTATGGAAGGATGCTTTGACCAAAGAATACGAGTCTATTATGAAGAACGATGTCTAGGAAGTAGTTCCCAGACCCCAGGACAAGACAATTGTTAATTCAAAATGGTGTTACAAGATAAAGCTACAGCAAATGGAAGTACAGAATAGTATAAGGCTCATTTTGTTGCTCGTGGTTTCTCCCAGAATGAAGGTATAGACTATGATGTGATATTTGCACCTATTGCTAGATATACGACCATCTGCTTGATCATAGCCCTTGTGGCTTCACAAGGATGGAACCTACATCAGATGGATGTCAAGACCGCGTTCTTGCACAGTTCGATCAAATAAGAGGTTTATGTGGAGAAACCTAAAGGATTTGAGATTTATGATTGAAAATCTCATGTATGCAGGTTGAAGAAGGCTCTCTATGGGCTGAAGCAAGCACCCCGAGCATGGTATGAGAGGATCGATAACTACTTGATGAAGTAGGGATTCACTAGGAGTGAAGTCGATCCTAACCTTTACCTTAAGTTGAAGATGACAAGCCTCTCATACTAGTGTTGTATGTGGATGACCTCTTTCTAATAGGAACATACCCTATCATTCACAAATGTAAGACGGAGTTGGATTCTGAATTTGAAATGAAGAACCAAGGACTTGAAGTGTGGCAAAAGCCAAGGGAAATTTTCCTATCTCAAAGAAAATATGTGATGAAGATTCTGAAAAGATTTGGTATGATGGACTACAAGCCTGTGACTACCTTAAGGATCTTAACTTTCAGAAGTTATATGGTAGTGATGTCAAACCAGATTTGGGAAATGCCTCTGAGCTTCAAAAACTCATTTGCATTGATGTTCTTGGTGAACCTCCATCTAAACATATTTTTTGCAGTTAGTATTGTGAGCTCATATTTTGTTGAGCCTCACTAGATTGGTGCCAAGAATCTTCTGAGATGTCTTCAGGACACAATCTCTCATGAATTGAGATACACTGTTGGAAATATGAAACTGCATGATTATTCGAATATTGATTAGGAAGGTAGTATGGAGGATCACTGGAGTACTTTTAGTGTTGTTTCTCTTTAAATTCTGCTTCGATATAATGGATTTGAAAGAAGCAGAAGTTGGTTGCCACAAGCACTGCCGACACCAGATACATATCTACGAGTATGATCTCGTACGAAGCTACCTAGTTGGGGAAGCTCTTCAGTGCGCTGTTTGAACACATACCACTGTGATTCTTTGTAACAACCAGAGGTGGGATTCGATTATTGAGGAATCTTGTATTAGTCGATTGCTCCAGCAGATAGACATCATCTGGGATATGGTAAGTCAATGAGCAAGGAAGCTCCATCACATTAAGATGATTTATAGGTCGATACACGTTATCAAAGCCTCGAGGAAAG
Source organism: Pinus taeda (assembly GCA_000404065.3). NCBI lineage: Eukaryota > Viridiplantae > Streptophyta > Pinopsida > Pinales > Pinaceae > Pinus > Pinus taeda. The sequence goes on along the minus strand of APFE031194881.1, from coordinate 25,292 downwards.
ATCTAATCATTTTTCCAAACGAATTGGAGTCATCAAGAAACCCTTGTACAATGGTCCTGCATGTTGCATACATTGAGCTCTGGGAACTCTGAGGGCTTGCGATTCTTACTGGAGCAACATACAACCATAGGGTGACTCACCCTCCCCTGGTGGTGCGCACTGGAATAAGATGATTCACTCTCTTGTGGAATAAGATGATTTGCTCTCTTATGGAACAGGATGATTCACTCTCCTGTGTAGTAGGATTGATGTGTTCTCCTGTGAGGCCTGGATTGATGTGTTCTCCATGGCCATTGTAGCAGGATTGATGTGTTCTCCTATGAGGCCTAGATTGATGTGTTCTCCATGGCAATTGTAGCAGGATTGATGTGTTCTCCTGTGAGGCCTAGATTGATGTGTTCTCCATCACGGCCTAGATTGATGTGTTCTCCATGGTGATTGTAGCAAGATTGATTTGTTCTCCTATGTGGACAGGATTGATTAGTTCTCCTATTGAGGCATCCTACCCATGCAGTCTGGAACTCATGGGAAGTACCTCTCATCTTATCAATGAGCAGGGAAATGAAGTTAGGGACCATAGTAGTACCGATGGATGAATCATTGTATCTACTGTACTCCCTATGCTAGGATGACCTCCATTGATCTAGGATCAATGATACTAGTATGGGACCAATGGTAGGAGTGGTACATTCTATGACACTCACTTTGGGTCAGTTGGGACTGGTCTGGGACTAGTGGTACGCACTCTGAGACTAACTTTGAGTCAGTGGAGTATGTTATTGGTCTAGGACCAGTGGTAGGAGTTGTACTTACTATGACGCTAACTTCGGGTCGGTTGAGACTGGTCTGGGACCAATGGTACATACTCTGAGACTGACTTTGAGTCGGTATGATACATCCTCGATCATTTCTTCTTCTTCATAATTCGGAAAAAAGTAGAGCAGAACAGAACAATGCAAGAACAGAGCAGAACAATACATATCAGTACAGGGCAGAACAAGACAAAGTAGAATAGGCAGAATAGAACAAAGTCGGGCAAGGGTCACTTAGTATAGAGCAATGTATTTGCTGGATGAATAGTAATGACCGATAGATAGATTGCAGATGAAGTTCTCCCTAGTTGAGAGGGAGTGTTAAAATTGGAAACTAGGGCCAAACTTCATGTGGGTCATCTTATTCATGGCTGCTAATATTTTTATTAGATTCCTATCGTCAAGAGGTGTAAGAAAGATATAAAGATCATTCGATTCCGATAAGTATTCATGGAGATATGAATTTATTTTGATTATGGAATTATTATCAAGCCGACCTGCAACTCATGTAGGCTCAGAAGCCCAACAATCGCATCTATTCAATCATCATTTGTTTATAAATACAAGAGGAATTTTCCTCATTTTCAGTCACTCATCTCATCACATCTCTCTCTCTCTTACGCAGAAAAGAGTCTCTTCTCTACTGCGCAGAAAAGGGTCTCTCTCTCACACATGTGAAGCCAAAAGCTGTTGAAACTAAGGCTGCAACTACAGATCCAAGCTTTGACCAGTGTGGACCATCAAACCTACTCTTCTAATTTGCACTATAGGTTCATCTGAACCTCCTCTAAAGGCTGCAACTTTTGGTGGTGGAATCAAGTCGATCCGACGAACGGTTTGTGAGATATCGACTGCCCTAGTTTGAAGGAAGTTGTTGAAACTGAAGTTGTAACTGCAGAAGTAAAGTTTGACCTGCGTGGACCAAAATATCTCCTCATCTGAACTACACTGTAGGTTCATCTGAACCTCCTCTGAAAGCCCCAACTTTTGGTGGTGGAATCAAGTCAATCTGATGGATGGTTTGCAAGATATCGACTGCCCTAGTTTGAAAGAAGTTGCTGAAACTGAAGTTGCAACTGCAGAAGTGAAGTTTGACCTGCTTGGACTAGAAAATCTCCTCATCTGAACTACGTTATAGGTTCATCTAAACCTCCTCTAGAAGCCTCAACTTTTGGTGGTGGAATCAAGCTAATCCGACAGTCTGTTTATGAGATATCGTCTACCCTAGTTTGACGATGAAGCCACTAATGTTGATGTTGCTGATATATGGTTTGCTACTGCTGATATAAATCAGATTTATTGTACTATTTCTCTCTACTGAATTATTGAATATAAAATAATATTTGATCAAAGGGTTTCCCCACACATTGTGGGGTTTGTCCCTGGCTAGCCACCACATCTTGTGTCTCTTCCCTTGGCTTGTTTTCTGTCAATCGTTTAATGTTCTACCTGCACTTTACCCTTTATGTATATGTGATTGCTAATCTATGGAATATAATAAGAAAAAGAAGTAAATTGTTATAATCATAGAACATATGATAACTTAACAAATTGTGAGATATAAAAATTATATTAAAAAATAAAAATCTAAAAAAAGTTTGTATTCATAGATTACCATAATAATGATTGTTATTTCAATCATTGCACAACACAATGCCATGTGGACAGGTTCAACACAATTCCATGTGGATAGCTTCCACCTATTGACAGTGCTGGAAATCTATCGACCAAGGGGGTATCCCCGACATGAAGTCCCAATTAGACTTCACATTGTTTGGAGTAGAAGCCCCATCTGAAGTATCGAACTAACTACCATATATCCTTGTAGATTTGCCTTGACTACAAATTTCGGTACAATAGAGTAACACATGTATTTTTGGATCAGCAAGTGAGTATTCCTTGTGAAATGTTCTGTGACATAATGTATCAAGGTGTTTCTACCGAAAGGGATTTGAAAAGTGGGCCCTTTAAAGACAAATAATAATATTAATATAGAAAAGGCACACGATCACATACATAAGAATGAATCATTGATCAACCATCAAAATAGTTCACAAGGAAGCAACAATTGTTAAAGAAACTACAACACACCTTTAATAAGTTAAGTACCAAATCCACTAGAATAGTTCAATTTCCTTAGTAATGATGAGAGAAACATACATCACAAACATTCAAAGAAAAATCTTAGAATATTCACGACATATGCATGAAAGTGTGCAGGCTCAACAAGCTTCTGAATCAAGTAAAAGTTACAAGATACATCAAGACAATGAACACCACTAGCCCTAATAGTGGAGAATTAGAGCAGTCACTTGCTCCTCCAAAATGAATACCTTCCTCTCTAATGCCTGGTAGGAGGAGATTAGGTGAAAAGTCCTTTTCATGTACAATGAGTGTGTATATATAAAAAATGGGGTAATCATTCACCTCCCATGTGACTCTTGGGCTACACTCATGACTGCTTGACTTCTTGATGACCTTTCGACTCCCACATGACTTTTCACATTACATGGACGACTGTTGAACTTACACTTTACATAACATTTTCCAATATAGAATTTACATAATCCATAATGATATGGCACATGATGACTCGTGACATGACATGACACTGATGATATGGTAATTTCAAGTCATTATTTGTTATTGCTTTATCTTTAATAGAAGATGTGCAATGCTTCATATTCATGAGAGACATGCTTTGTTCTTCATATCCACCTTCCAAAGGGTTTTGAATCAGATGGAGCCTTCATGCAGTCCTGATCTTTGATTTTCTATAGTAATTTGGTGTTCCTTTGTCTTCTTGCTTGATGATCATCTTATCCCTTAAGCTTCAAATGTTTCTTCTAGCATGGTCCCATTCTCCTTTGTCTCCACCATCATCCTGTCATGATAAGATAGAGTTCCTACAACTAAAAACCATTCATGACAAGTCAACATTAGTCCAAAATACCCTAAACTAACATATTTCATGAACTCACCTGTTAGGGCTGGAACTAATGACTGCTTGAGTGATTGGGTAAGGGATTGCACAGTTCCATAGGCCAAGGTCTAGGACTGAGGCTTGAGAGTATGCAATGCATAGTTCAAGAGGGATAGGTTCAAGAGACTATGCAGTTGAGGGGGTTAAGATCTCAAGGTTGGCGCTTAAGGCTTGAAGATGCCCACCACATAGTTTTGGAAGGACAGAGGCCAAAGCATTGCATAGTTGAGGGACTCAAGAACTTGGTCCAGGGGCTTAAGTCTTAAGACTGTGCAATGCACAATTCTGGGGACTTAAGTAAAGGGGTTGCGTAGTTGAGGGACTTAAGGACTTGGGTTGGAGGCTTGAGACTTGAGTTTTCAGTCCGCTCAATTCTGAGAGGCAAGGAGGTTAGGTGATTACGCAATTTTACAGTTCAGGAGCTCAGGGTTGACACCCGAAACTTGATACTATGCAATGTGTAGTACTAATAGGCAGGAGAGAGAAATTGTGAAGTTTTGGAGGTCAAAGGTTTCTTTTGAGCATTGTGCTTATGCATTGCATAGTTCGGGAAGGAAGAGATTGTGCATTGCGTAGTGCCAAGGGATAAGGATGTTGCTAGAGAGTTGAGACTGCATAGTGCATAGTTCAAGCTAGGCAAAGTGAGGTTGAGTGGCCCAGTCGAGGAGTTTTCCCAGTCATTAGAGGAAATTTCAACTCAAAAATAGCCAACTAAGAAAACATTGAGAAATTAATAAAATAATGCCATCTAGACAAATTTTTAATATATCACTTTTATTATTTTACTTTTTTTGAAATTACCCAAATAAATGTGACGTTTTGTCAAAATAACAATATATGTAATTTATATTTATATTAATTTATTAGCACAATAT
>APFE031194881.1:0-10041 GCA_000404065.3 Pinus taeda | reverse complement strand
AGGAAGAAGATAAATCAAATTTTATATTGATTAAAAATAAAAGGGTGAAGTAAGGAAGAGGAGCACGAAAGTAAAAATGAAACTAAAAACAAAAGGAGAAAAAAAAAAAATGAAACTTAGGAATAAAAAGAGGGGATTTAATAACAGTTTATTTTCCAGCCATTATCTCTATTTTTTCTTCAATGTCAATGGCTTCTCTAAACTTATCGTGATGGAAGTGATCAATTTGGCAATGACTTGGGAATCATCAATACTAATGTGATGCTTTATCTTCTTAGCCTGCTGAGTGGCATGTTCTTGAATCTGTTGATTAATGGAACGTCCAATTTCTCCAATGTAAAAAATCCCACAAAAACATAAAATCGAATACACATCTTTCATGTTTTTAGGGTCCATCAACATCTTAAAGAGTTACCAATAATCTTCAAAAATCTAAAATAATAAATTTTGAGTATTATTGTATTTTGAAATATACTTAAAATATATATTTTTACATTTAAAAATACTCTTCTTATGTATTTATTTACATATATATCACAAAACCAAAACCCCTGCTTTCCTAAAATACTAAAATTATACTAAGCCTATGAAGTTTCATATATAACATTAAAAAAACCCATAAACTAGCCTATTATATGTGTGGTAGTCCATGCCACCAAAGAATTATCAAAACACATTCAAATCCAGAAGATGGAGAAGGCCCCTTCAGCGTTTACCTCTATCAGGAGAATTTCACTATTTTGTTGAGATTGGTGAAATACCGAAAAGATCCAGGCCTTTATTTATGCTTAATTCTGGTATCTGAAATTTAATTCTTGTATTTGAGACGGTGAATTCATAAAGCTTTATCATATATAAAATTATTTAAAAGAAATTATCCCAAAACAAAGCCTGTGCCAATGGTAGTGTAAATCTTCTACTTTTTCTTGTCGATTTTGCGGAAAAAAAACCAAGAATCCTTTAATGTATTTAAAACACAGGAATCCAGACTGTGCTGCAGACAGTGGGAGCACTGGTATAAGTTCAATCATGAAATACTGAAAAACTGGTTTGCACGCAACCACGCATAGTGCTTTCCTCACGCTTTAAATATCTCATATCGCATAACTTTGAGGACTTAAAACAGCTGGGCGAGGCGCTTTCCTCCACCTTTAACCACCGCATTACATCTCTTGTTTATTTTGCTCAGACAGCCCAATATTTACTTTTATATACGAATTATTTTTTTTCTTATTTATAATATTTTTTTAATTGATCGAAGGATATTATAAAAATACAAAAAAGATACTTTTTTACAATAAAAATAAATTGCCATTGGAAAAAAATATAAATAAATTGAAGAATATTATCAAAAAATTAATTATTAATTTGTAAAGTATAATGTTAAAACAAAATAAAAGACACATAAAATAAAATTAAAATTATAACAATTTTTTTTTTTTTTAATTAGCGAGTTTTGTGTCATAATTTTTACAGGACCTAAAGGAATATTTGAGTTATGATTGTACTTTTATTTTAAATAAATTTTTCAATATTTTGTTAATTTTCTTTACATATCAATTCCTTTAGTTTTTTATATAAATTCTCCAAAATAAAATCTAATCATTAGTTTTTACATTTCTTAAATGAATTTCTAAAAATTAAATATATATTTTTCATAATATTTTGAATCTAAATGTGTTTTTTCAAATTTCCTTATCATTTTATAGAAACATAAAATATATTTTAAATAATTTTTAAAATATTATTATATGTTCAAATATACTGATAATAATTCCATCCAAGTTTGAAAGGACACTTAAAAAAATTAATCCTAAAACAGAGCTTTCGCTAATGGAAATCTAAACCTTATCTTGCTAATGGGAATCTAAATCTTACCCTGCCGAAAGAAAATTGAGCCAGAATCCTTTAATGTAATTAAAACACAGGAAACCATACATACATACAACTATGCCAAAGATCCAGACTATGCTGCAGACACTGGAAGCATCGGTATAAGATCAATCATGAAATACTGAAAAACTCATGCAACAAGTGCTTTCCTCACGCTTTAACTATCTCAGGACTTTGAGGAAAACAGTAGGCCAAGGCGCTTTCCTCCACTTATAATTACCCCTATTACTCATCTATTATTTCTTTTGCACAGAGCGCCCAATATTTACTTGCACCTGAATCATCACTCTCAGATACCTCTATAGTTTTCAAGGGACTATCATTGTGCGCATCCTCACGATCGTCCGAAACGCACCAAACCTTAATCTCATGATCCACGCTCCCGCTGTACACGTGGCATCCCATCATCGCATCTACAGACGCTGCAATGGATTTAACGGGCCCTATGTGACCTTCTAAGACCGCCAAACAGTAATGCGCGTTTCCCTCTACTCTTTTCCACACTCTGATCGTATTATCCGCAGATCCACTGCATAAAAATTCTGCAACACTAACCAAGCATAGAACTGCGCGCTTGTGGCCTCTCAAGGCTCCGGCCACGCTCATATGCCGCGCGCTACTCTCCCTTTTCCAGATAATCATGGACCGATCACAAGCTCCGGAGTAGAGAATGGAGCCATTGGGGCTTAGAGCCAATGCATTTATAGCAGATTTGTGCCTTTCAAGCGTGGCAACCAGAGAATGTTTTCTCTCGCTGGACGCCTTTGCCCAGATTTTGATTCTGGAATCTGCAGATCCTGTGTAAACAAAACCATCTGACGAAACCACAAGCGCATTGATGGCATCGTCATGCGCTCTGAAAGATTCAACGCATTTCAAGTCGGAAAGCCTCCAGATCTTCACCGTCCTGTCCCAGGAACCCGAGTATAAAAACCCATTTTTATCAACCGACAGAACCGATATAGAATCCACGTGTTCGATCCAGAGAGCCTTCTTGTGCCTGCGCACTTGAACATACTTGCCAGGAAGCATGGCGTTGATTACATAATCCTTGAGGGTCGGCATGGTGGCCACCAGCTTATGGCCGGCCGCGGGCTGCATATTCCCAGTGCGCTTCCAAACTCTGATTCTATGATCTTGATGCGCGCTGTATATCCTGTCGCCAGAAACCAGAATACACTTCACAGCCCCATCTCCGTGCCCAAACTTAGAGGACCCACTAAATTCAGGATTTCTCCATACCCGAATGTTATTACCAGAGGATCCGCTATAGAGGAGGTTCCCCTCCATTGCGAGAGCAAAAACGCAACCACCATGGCCTCTCAGTGTAGCAACGCATCTACAAACCATGCTTCCCTGATTGGTCCCTAGAGGCTTATGATCTATTATCCCAAGAGAGGGGATTGAAGCTAGACTGCTATGTGAACAGGCACTTGGCTGCGATTGAATGTTTAGCTGAGAAGATATTCTAAGTTCTGATTGCAGACTTGTAGCAGACCTTATACTGTATTCAGACTGTGAGCTGCCCTCCGACATGAGGCAACTCTCTTGGGATGCTGCTTCAAGACTGTCATGAGATATCATGATACTATCTTTAGAATCCCTCATGCCTGAAGAATCCCTGGTCTTGTTTGACACGGAGGTTGCTCCAGCAAAGCAAGAGGACATATGCTGAAATTGAAGTTGGATACCCATTGTATTGCAGCGAGAGTTTGTTGAGAAGGTAGAGCTTCAAACAACCAAACGGAATCTCCTGCCCAAAACACGTCCAAGCAGGCCAGTTACTTAGTTTCGGAGTTGCTTCTGGACTCTACTGTTTCTTTCCTTGAAAAAGCGTTCTAACAATGCCCAACGAAGGTATAAAGAAGATTGTATGTTGATAAGGTTGGCTTATTTCCAGCTTTACGCGGAAGATTCATGATGTGTCACATTCGTAACTTTTCGATACAAAACAAATTTTACTTGGGTTATACTTCGTATATTACTACGAACGACACGTATCACATGGTATAGTACACATCTTCGTCCAGTACACAGGAATAGAATAAAAAATAGTTTAAAGTGAGATATAGACCCAGATGATTGATTTGAAAGAAAATGAAAGCTGTCCCAAGTGATCTGGCGGCCCGCGGGAGGAAATAAGGAAAACATGGAATGGAATTTTTCACAATGCTTTTTAGGTATAGCTCGCTTGCAATAAAGTGTGGTGTTAAGTTACATTTTGTAATGTGTTAAGGTACATTTTGTAATGTCATTAGTTTAAATTTCAACTATTTTTATGTGTGAGGTGGAGAAATCCACTCCATGTCATATTCCTAAAAGCCCATCTCAGTTGCCAAATTCATCATATACAAACAAAACACATTATTTTTCATAATGATGGATTGAGAATACTAACCAGATTTGAACTCCTACTAAACACATTATTTTTTATAATGATGGATTGAGAATACACTAAACACATTATTTTTCATAATGATGGATTGAGAATGCTAAGCAGATTTGATCTCGTACTAAAGATGTGGAAAAAATTATTATGAAGGTTGAGCCCTAATGATTTATGTTTTCAGTGTTAATGATTGACTTTGTCATTGTTTTTTTTTTGTAAGCTAGGGTGGGACTCTCCGATTTACATGTCCATTAAGTACCCCTCAACGGGGGAAGGGTAGCCCAAGATTTGAACCCAAGACTTCCGGTTCGGTGAGACTTCATTTCCACAGCCCTTGCCGCTTGAGCTACCCCATGTGGACGATTGACTTTGTCATTGTTAAACCATGGATTTATGTGCAGCTAATGTTCGAGACATTTTAAAGATGACTTGGTTCTTATACTTCCTTATAATTAGGAGCACTAATACATAATTTGTATGGGTTTGGTCCCAAGGAACACCAACAAAAGGTGACTTGCTTCTTGTCCTCCCTTATAATTGGGAGCACTAATACGTAATGTGTATGGATTTGGTCTCAAGAAGCACCAACAAAAATAATGAATGTGATGACATTTGCTAGCGGAGGTCCTTGATACATGGAATATGCTTGTCAATGCAGTGTCCTCCATTAACTAAAAAGAATTGGAACAATAAATTACAAGAGAACATAAAACTCTTTGACCAATACATATTAGTATTTGGTTTCTCATTTAATGATCATATTCTTAATGAGGAGCTGCTTAAGGCATGGATTCAATAAATATGTGTCAAGGGGCGTATGCAAGGATTTGACCATGCTCTTCTTATGATCTAAAGTAATGACATTTTTTGCAAATAGGTAGATAGATGCATCAAAGAATTCAAATTCTTCTCCTAATAGGAGTTTTTCAATCTTGGACTAAAGGGTCTCCCATCATTCTATTGTTAGTTATATGTTTCAAGCATTTGTTAATATTTGCAATAGGAAATCAAGTCTGTCGGTTGAAAAAGGGTTATTTTAAATTGATTACATTAGTGAAGGTTTCCCATAAAGATCTTGCTAAAGTTACACCTACATATAAGTGGTTGTCCATCATTTGGATTTGTTAACCAAGTCGCCCACAAGAATTATTAAGTGGTGTGAATGATCAATCTACATTTTCAAGAATTGCCTTATGTAATCAATTTTTAGTTTGCAATAGGAGTTTAGGCCTTATCAAGCTCATCTCATTAGCGAAAACATATTGAATATGTTTCATTCCTTCTTGGGATATTTCCAATACCAATCCATGTAAAGGCCTTATGTCATTTATTAGGATATTTAGGGATGCGTGTATAATAGTTGCATGGATGTTAAAGGATGCAACACCGATGGGGAAAGGATCATAATTGGATTATGGTTAAGAGAAAAATTGCAAACAATGCATCTTTGATGATGCTTATAATGCACGAATTTACTTGTGCTTGATCATCTTCAATGATTTTATTGCAATATTTGAACTCAAGCATTGTAGTAATATTTTTTTGGTGCAATTTGATTATTTAGTGAAAAAACTCTATTACATGGATGTGAAAGACTTGTTTTTGAATCATACCAACATTGTAGCGACCCTGGATATCTTTAACAACACACTCTAATTTGATAAATTCCACCTTTAGATCTTGATCAGCAATAGTAGAAACATATACTAAATTCTTTTTTATACCAGGAACATACATCACATCATGGATTTGTCTCTCTCTCCATTAGGTAGCATCACACCTATTACTCCAGATCCTTGAACTTGAAGGGATCTATTATCTCCTAGATAAACACGTGTTCCATCAATGTTCTCATGATATTCATCAAACCAGTCCTTATTAAAAGAAATATGGAGTGATGCACTAGAATCAATGAACCAAGTATTGACATCACTAGTCTCAGCAGACAATGCAGCACCAAAAACAAACAATTTGAGATTTTTAAATCCATCATTGATTGAGATGTCTTTGTCCAAAAAATTCCCATTATGCCTTCTATTTCTCTGTTTAGACTCATTATATTTTCTTTTATAGCAATCTTTAGCATGATGTCTAGGTTTGCCACAATAATAACAACCATCATTTCTCTTATCATGAACTGTAAATTTAGATTGTGCTATACCTTTCTGCTTTGTTTGAAACTTTCCTACTTTTATTTTGTCCCATGACTTACCTTTGTATGGTTGTTACCCTTGGCTACCAATGCCAAATCTAAACTATTTGAGCCCAAATTGATGTTCTTCATCCTCTCTTCCTCTTGTAGAATAATACCTGTCAATTCATCAAAAGTAGGAGGCTTCTCTCTAACTGAAAGACTTGAAACAAAAATTTGATAATCTTGCACTAAGCCATTTAATGTGATAGTGAACAAGTCAGTATTGGACACCTTTTCACCAATGTCTCCTAACTTATCACTTAGCTCTTTGACATAGGAAATGAAATTGCTTATACTTTCATTGGCCTCCATTTTAATTGACAAAAGTTTGGTCTTCAAGAATAAAATCTGGTCAGTATTAGATGTTTCATACAATCTTTTGAGAACATCCCATGTTTCTTTGGATGGTTTACAATCACTAATATGAGGAATGATGTTGTCCTTAACTGACATTCATAGCAACGCCTTTGCTTTTGTTTCCCCTTTTTCCCAATCAGGAATAGCTACAGCAACACTGGGTTTGGGCTCCGCCCCACTCACTATAGGCCACAAATTATTTCCCTCTAAAACTATTAATACCTTGAATTTCCAATTTGCATAATTTCCTCCATCAAGCCTTGTGGACTCATTCAAATAAGTTTCAGCCAGAAAATTTGAAATGATGACAAAAAAAATTGTCCATAATCAACAAAATGCATCCAAATCCACGAGGTGTACATCCAAATTCACCAGGTCCACATCCAAATTCACCAGATCCAAAACCAAATGCACAGGATCTAAAAAAACAAGACTTAATTTTGCTTCCAATAAAAAAACAAAGCCAAAATTACTTCTTATTTCTCTTTTTTTACCAAACCCTATTTCCAAAACTTTAATTTCCCTTTTTAATAAGATACACTCAATTTTTAACTTTCACTCAAAAGAAAATATGTAACTCCTTATTTGGTAAATTATTTTTGGCCATAAGAAAAAGTTTTAATCCCTTATTTCTCCATTAAAAAACCTTCATGTTTACAAACAAAATTTCCTTATGAAAACTTTATACACAAACTTAAAAAAAATTGAATTGGTTCAAGGTGAAAAGTGAACTCTTCAACATGGGCAAACACTAGCTTTTCACAAAGCAACAATTACTTACGGCATGCTTCACTTTATTATTCCATGTTTCGTCTGAAGCACAATGTTCAACGCTCTGTTTTGATTCACCGAAGAGTTCCCAAATGTGTCTACAGTCGATCTGCACATCACATGTTTGGTACCAAAGTATTATAGGGAACCTGTGACAAGGCTTGAGAATACCTCCACCTACATATTCACATTGCACACAATGGTTGCATATAGCCAACAAGAACCAAAACTTGATTGTACACAACGGTTGCAGACAACCAACATTTCAACGATTTTTCTCAACCAACAAACATAAAAAACTTGGGATCAACACCTTAGCAACAAGATCTCACAGCCCTTATGGATCTGAGCCATATTTCTCTCAGATTTGAAGTCTCTAGATCTCCTTCTCTAGTTCTAATACTATATTAGAAAATCAGAGAGATACACAAGAATGAAATCAAATCTCATTGATCAAACTGCTTAAACAGCCAGTACATTATATAGGCACACATAGACATCTTCTAAGACAAGATACACAAGAATGAAATCAAATCTCATTGATCAAATTTCTTAGACCACTAGTACATTATATAGGCACACATAGACATCTTCTAGGACAATATAAATTCAAATAATTCAAATCACCAACTCACAACACAAACTACGAAGACACAACTCATGACAAATAGACTCAACCACTAACTACAAAAATACAACTCATCAACTCTATCTAAACATATCATTTCTACATTATTCCAACCTATAATATAAATGTGAAGATTTTAAAATTTTGACATCCGTAATAGGTGACATTCGAATTTCCTATCCCATAGTGAAAGAGGCGCTAGGAGGCTAAAAAGGTAGTACTACCCGTTAAATTCCAGGGTTGGGCCCCAACCTCTATCTACTCTATGTCATAGATTGAAATGTTTTTGGTAATTTAGTGGTTTTATGATATTGAACGAAGATGTCACGAGAGTGATGAAAGTCTATATCGCGTGGGAGTTGGTTAGAATAACGTTGGAAAGTAAAAGAAGGCGGCCAACGATAATGAAACGCCATCACGTGGGCAGAGCTGAATTTATATTCAAGCATACTTGAGAGGGTACGTATATGAGGTATATTTTGTTAAGTTGAGAGGGTGTATATTACCCTTTATAGATTTGTAATTTTTTCATGTTTAATTTATACCTCGTTTCAAAATATAAATAAAATATTTTTTTACGTTTCAGAGATGTGTAATTTTGTAGGTTGGAAAATAAAAATAAAATAGTTATAAAAAATATAATTATAATCGTGATTATATATTTATATGTATAGGGTTAATTTATTTTAATTAATATAAAATATTAATATTTTCATTCATTTATGGTGCTACACCAAAGAAGATAATATTGATATTTATAAAAATATTATTTTTACTCATAAAATAAAATATTGCTATTCTTTATAGAACATACATTAATTATATGTAACATTATTAAAAATATATAATAATATTAAATTCCTTTATAATTTTAAAACATATATGTTAGGGTAATCATTCAATGCTAAATTAAAAAGGAATTGAAAGTAAAATATTCATTATATATATATATATATATATATATTATATATATATAATAATATATAATATATATATTATATATTACTAAACAAAAAGAATGGTATATTGTGGTATCATGTAATTGAACAATATATTTTTTATGAATAGAAATATTTTAAATAGTCTCATTATTCTAGGTTTTGGCCTTTTTTTGGTATATTTTTCTATTAATAGTTGTGTAGTTGGGAATTTTCAAAGCATTAATAGATTTATCCATTCAAAAATGTAATTTAAATAATGAAAATTACACATGGTGTGTGTAGATCCATCTTAACCATGTATCTGTCAAGCACAAAGAAAGATCAAATATCTAGAGTTGTAAACATTTTTCAAGTTTTAAACTTTAAGAGATGTTTACATTTGAGATTTGATCACTCGTGCTTGCTAGATCCATGGTTAAGATGGATTTCTATATTGATTTAATGTATGCTATGTTTTGTTTTATTTTTAAGTTAGGCACTTTGTGCTATGTCAAATGAAGATTAAATAGACAAAAAATAAAAATAAAAAAATCATATTGGTTTACCTGAAAGAAACGAGACCATTAACATAAGGTCAAATTGTTGAGGTTGCTAAGACCTTCTCTAACTACACTCTAGAGCATCTTGTAGATAAAACCATACAAAATCAAGTTTAGTATGTCATACATTGGCATACATCAACATGAGAAACAAAAAAAAAGAGACAACTAGTGTTGCAAGAAAAAAAATGAGTGAGTCATAAGTCATAACAACTATTGGGTAGAATCTTAAGGCATGTATCCTCACTAGCCACTATCCTCATCCAAGGACAATGAGATATTAGCTAATTTCCTAGTTATAATGATCATCTCATGGTCTATAGTGTCAA